>CM067321.1:30389437-30519278 GCA_034231615.1 Meghimatium bilineatum
CGTTTGAGAGCAAAGCGCTCTCGAGCTAAGCGTCCTTGTCCCAATAGCGCCTGAGCCCATCAGGTACTGAACCCTTTCTCTCTGCAAGTGTATTCCGGTATAGGAAAGCTTGACAGTAGAGTTGGGCCAGGGCTAAATCGTTGTCCCTTTCTTGCCTTAGCCTATCGGTTACGGCACCCTTTCTCTTTGCGAGCATGTTTCCGGTATAGGAAGACTCGACATTAGAGTTAGGCCAGGTCTTTTTTGCTTTGCTAGACGCCCGTTATTGGGTGTGGGTCTCTGCCTATGAGGAAATCAAGAAACTAGAAGCTCGTCACGAGCTAACAGAGCTTGTAGATCCCATTTCCGTAATTGTTTCCACTATCTATTTGCAGTTTGCGCTGCCCTCTAGCGCTGTTCTGCCATTTCATTTTTTTCTATTGTACTCAGTATGAAATCTATCTGTCTTTCGCCATGCATCTACCTTTTCGTGATTTTTTTCATTGGCCGCTCCTCCAATGTTCGGATTAGACTAACTTGCTTCACTGTATGTCGACAGTGTCGCTATATGTGGTATTGCTGGTGGTGTCGGAGATATTGTCTGTATTTTATGCATTCAAATCTCTTTCCATCTGCTACCTCCACATTCTCGGACACGATCCCCAAATGATTTGGCCAGAATCAGCTCGATCTGCTGTATTTCTGTTTCCAGGGTGCACCGCGAGGAGGTAAATTTGGGATCTTGGTTATCTGCTAACCCTGGGTCCGCCGAGAGCAATGCGTTCCCTTTGCACCCAATGTGTGTAATTGAGTGTTGTTTTACAATAATACTTCTTCTCTCTTCACACATTCTTCTCTCTATACAACACATTAGGAGTGACAATCACTTTTGATTCAACCACACTTCTCTACAGAACAAGCAGACCAGGTAATTCCATTACAGGTCTATCACTAGTGGCGTAGCGTCAAAAAAAATCAAAACACTCTTCGTCCTTTTTAAACAACGTACATAACCCACACACATTACTATTAATGTGCTATAAATATTACAAAAAGATAACTGCCGGTTTATTTGTTATGTGACAGCTATTCGCCTGTAAAGGACACACTAAATATCCGTCCTTGAGGAATACACTAAGTATCTGCCCTTGAAGTTTGATCCAAAAACTTTTTTGGCGCCCGTAAAGAACTATCACTGAAAGTTTGAAGCCAAGAATATTTGGATTCCAAAAAATGTATATGACAATAGAAAAAAAAGACGTCAGGTAGTGCCTGGTGAAGCACAAATTGGAAAACCCTACATATCTACAGCACAGCATACAAACGCTGTTTTCAGACCAGACGTTTAGAAATAATATATGATGACACGTTTTCTGAGAATTACAAACTGAAAACATCTACCTGTTACATCTGTATATAGGCCATAAACTATTATTTGTATGTGTGTGTAATTAATTGTATTGCGTATAACTTTTGAAATATGGCAAAAGTAAGTTTACTATATCTAAATATTGTTAACTTTCTTTTGAAAACTCATGTGTGTAATTTATCATATAATCAACGATTATGTTGAAATTTCAAAAACCAATTCCGTGTTCGTTAAATAGAGAATTTCATACATTTTATTCAATCGTCCTGGTATGACAGATTTCCTTGAATAATACATGGGAAAATCGTACATGGCTAATAAGCCCTATTTTGTCCCCAAATATCCTTCAGAGTTCGTACATCGCTAATAAGCCCTATTCTGGTCGCAAATGTCATTGAGAGTTCGTACTTGGCTAAAAAGCCCTATTTTGGTCCCACATATCCTTGAGAGTTCGTACATCGCTAATAAGCCCTATTCTGGTCGCAAATGTCCTTGAAGACACAATGCATAATATGAACATTGCCCGTGTCTTCTCATGAAATTTTCGTTGTTTTTTTGTTTTTGCATTTCTTGTTTTTCACAAGTAGAGTGACGATCGCCTGTCACCTTTAACAACATTTACTTCAACCATTATGTTTGATTACGCCGGATTTCAGGTATTTTTTTTTTCTGTGATTTTTCTAAGATTTTTCTTCTTTTGTTATACTTGCTCTCTTGCTTTTCCTTTTACTCTCTCTCTCTCTCTCTCTCTCTCTCTCTCTCTCTTCTGTTCGTAGCGTATTTGTCTTTTTCCCCTTTTGTCATTCTCTGATCTTATCTCGTTTATCATCTTCGTTTGCTCCTCTATTACATCATTATTCTCTGTTTGTAATATTACGTTCTTGTTATTTTGTTTATGTCCTGATGAAGTCTTCTTAGGCGAAACGTTTTTCTTTTATGTTGATATTGCTTGTGTGCTTAGTAGTTTTCTTAATAATCACCATCAGGTGCCGTCTCCGCAACGAAGGTTGGTTGCAACAGATTTCAAACGTCTCTTGTTTTGGTGGTGCACTCTGCTAGACTGTAACCTGCCCATCGTGTGATGTTACTCTCCCACTTGTATCTCTGTCTACCTCTTGCTCGCTTCCCTTTGACTTTACCTTCAAGTTAGGTCTTCAGCAAGGTGTCATGTCTTTTAATGTGCCCAAAGTATTTTATTTTCCTGATCTTTATTTCTCTTAGTACTTCTTTCTTCATATTAAGTATTTTTAGCACCTCTTTATTTGTTTTCTTCTCTTTCCATAATGTTCTCTCTATATACCCACATCACAAAGGCATCAATTCTGTCTTATAATTGTTTATTTAGTGTCCGTATTTCATACATTAATATGGAATAGATGTAGCATTATATAATTATTTTTTCTGAAACACTCCCTAAACAGCTCTGTTTTTCCCTCATTACCATTGCGTTGTACCAGCCATCACATTTTTAGTATTTTCAGTTGTTCCATAACTCGGGATTTATTCTTATAATTTGTTGCTGCTCTTTTCAGCTGCATATAGTGTTTCCGCTCATTTGTATTAAAAATGTATATTCCACGAATTTCATTTTCTACAGGAAAATTGTAGTTGTCATTTCTTTCTGAAATTCAAATCCCTAAACAGACTTTAATAGCATCATATCATCAGTCTGTGTAACTTTTTCCATATATAACAATCTTTGAACAGATTAATCAGAGAGATGGACACATTCGTTGAGTAGTTTTGTTGGATCTTGTACTCCTGCTTCACATTTCGTGTTCAAGCATTAAACATCTCCAAGATTATACTTGAGAAAGCTGATATACATATAGTTTTCCATTCCACATAGAATATTGAAGTTCTGCTGTGTAACAATATTGATTCATTCTTATTACACTAAAAGGAGTTTTGAGATCTGTAATGTTTCGATAATGACAGAACTAGTAAACATCTATTATATCTTACTTGGTTGATTAAGTGTCAGTCTAAGATTCCCAACATTTATTAAAGCAAACAGCAAATTGTATTTTTCTGAATGAGAAGATGACCAGAAAAAATTGAAATCTATCTATCTATCTATCTATTCACTAAACCCGTTGTTGCCTTTTAGAGTTAGGCGTAAATGATATTTATGGAGATGGCACTCGTGTGCTGAGTATTTTCTGGAATATGTCGCCTCTTTTATTTCAGCGGTCCATCAATTTTGTGGTCGGCCTCTAGGTCTACCTTCACTGTATCTGTGTGGCGTACCTTGCTGTGGTATGATATCTGATGGTAGTCTGCTGATGTGTGCAAATCATTTGATCTGTTGTCTTTTAATATATTCCAAGAATGGGGAGATGCCGATTCTTTGTCAAATGACCACATTTCTCACTGTCTCTTAGCGATATTCCTAGAGTTCTGAGTAAGCATGCCATTTCAGCTTTCACAAGTTTGCGTTTGTCTTGAGCTGTCGTTGTTCATGTTTCGCATTGGTAGCACAGAGGTGACATAATAATAGTTTTTAATAGTGTTAGTTTGCTGTTTAAATCTATATTTTTGTTTCTGAAGATTGGTGTAATTTTCCCTAGGACTTGGTATGCGTTACCTCATCTATTGTGTATTTCTTTGCTGCTCTTGCGTTTGATGTTATATTGCTTCCAAGGTATGTGAACTCTTGTCACCTGGTTAAGTCTGTTTTTTCCAATGTATATATATATCAATATATATCTATATATATATGTTGTTATGTGTGCAGGTACCTATGTACATGTATGTGTCTATGTTTCAATGTGCACTGTGAAATCAGTATATACTTTTGTATATGTCTGGATGTTTGAATGTATATGTGCTTATATTTATAGTTATCTGTGTTTGTCCGGTAGAATGTGTGCATGTTTGGTTCGTGATTTTGTTTTGATGTGTGTATATTTTTGTTGTCTATCCTGTGCTGTCACATGCTATTCTTCTTTGCACATTTCTGTGTTCCCTGTGTCTATTTGTGGCCCCCCGCCCCCCTCATACGTGCATTGTCTTTCTCTGTCCTTTCCCCTTTTGTCTCCCGTTGCCCACTTGCCCCCCTCACCGTTCTTGGCAGTGCTGCTTGGTGTCCCCTTTTCTTTGGTTCTGCGTCTTTCATCTTTGGGAATTTCATAGTTTAGACATGTTGAACGCATCGATGTGCACTTGTTGGAATTGTGTTGCACTGGATCTGGTGTGTTTTTTGTTGATTTCCTGGTGGGAGATATCCATTTTGTTTATATTCGTTATGGTCTTTTGTTCTTAACTGTTTTTGTTGTCTTTAAAGGTCCCAATTGGACCGACACGTTGACTGTTGTGTTTGTTCCTTTTATTTATTGTTATTTTCTATATTTTATTATTTTATATTTAAATAGTAACCTATTTACTTTATTTGCATTCACCTTTCTGTTCTTCCTATCTTCATTACTTGGGTTTTTTCTATATTTACGAATACGAATTCTTGAGACTTACGGGAATTGAACCATTCCGTTCAACGCCGCCACATCGCATAGCAACTGCCGTACAAGCGTTTTTCCGTACTTGACTAATCGCATCTCGAAAAAAAGATGTGATATTGTCAAGACATTCAAACTGTGCACTCAGGTCACTGAGAACGGACCAATCGAGACAAGGACTATTACAATGACAACGTCTATATATATATATATATATATATATATATTGTCTTTCCCCAGGTGAATGATTGTTGATCGGATTCACACTTGCCATTAAGCGTAGGGGTGGTATCTTAAGCTGTCGTTTCAAAGCCAGATGTGTCGCCGAGGTTGCATTTAGTCCATGTTTGTTCAAGGTTATCTTGATGTTTTCTATCCACCGTTTTCTTGGTCTACCTTTGGCTTTACGCCCGGATATTGTTGTATTAAATGCTCCTATTGGAATTTGGTTTGGCTTCATTCTCATAAGGTGACCGAACCATTTTACTTGCTGTCTCTCAATATGTTCGATACATGATATTATACCAACTCTTTTCCTAATTTCTTCATTTCTTATTTTATATAGTTTGGTAACCATTGCAGCTTTCCTCAGACACTTCATTTCACATGTGACGATTTTCCTCTGCTACGAAGCTATTAAAGACCATGTTTGATATTGGTAGCACAGTGGTGGTATAAAAATTGTAGATATTATTTGTTTTTTAATTTCCATCTTGATCTTTGGATGAAGAAGTAATGGTGAAAGTTGGTAAGTCACTGTGTTTGCTGTCTGGCACCTTGTTTCTATTTCTCTATTTAGTCTTCCATCTTCGGAAAAAATGCTGACTAGATATTTAAATTCTTTGGCTTGTTTCACTTTGGTGTTATCTATTGTTATATTTATTGTTGTTGAAGACTTGCTAATTTTCATAACTTCTGTTTTTTGTACATTAATTTTCAAGTTGTACTTCTGACATGCTAACAACAATGCATTGATGTGATTTTGCAAAATTTCCTCATCTTTGTATATTAAACTTTGATCATCAGCAAATAATAGTTCATTGATTTCATTATTAAGTTCTTCATCAGGTTTATTTGCAATGTTTTCCTCTTTGTTGATATGAGCTTTTTTAATTATTCTGTCCATGTATATGTTGAAAAGTAGGGATGAAAGTACACATCCTTGTCTTACTCCAGATCTTGTTTCTAAAGGTTCAGTCATTCCATCTATTGTTCTTACTGAGCTTTGGCATTTTTTATATATCGCTTTTATGTTATCTAACAGTTGTCCTCTTATGTTATACATTTCTAAGGTTTCCCATAGAATGTTTCTATCTACTCTGTCGAATGCCTTTTCCTGGTCTACAAATACTGTGTTTAAATCTTGATTGTATTCGATTGCTTTTTCACTCAGTTGTCTCAGTGTGAAAAGTGCGTCTGTACAGCTTGCTCCCCTTCTGAAGCCAAACTGAGAGGGGCTCAACTGTGGTTCTGCAATGTATCGCATTCTTTGTTCTATTATTTTTGCGTAGATTTTACCTGTGTGACTTAACAAGGAGATGCCTTTATATGATTCACACTCTCTCTTATTACCTTTGTTTTTCCATAGTGGTACAATTACTGATTTTTGTCAGTCGTCTGGTACTTTTCTTTCTGACCAGGCTATTGTGAATAGTCTGGCTAACCATTGAACTCCTGTATTTCTACACGCTTTTATTGCTTCGCTTGGTATAACGTCCTCTCCTGGTGATTTATTACTTGGCCTATGCTTTAAGGTTTCTTCTATTTCTTGATTTAGTATAATTGGTTCTGTGGCTTCTATATCTTTTTGAGCGTTGGTGGGTCTATATTCTGTTGTTATTGTTGGGTTGTGTAATTCCTGGAAGTATTCTTTCCATCTTGCTTTCCTATTCGTGCTTTTCACTAATGGATTGCCATTTGTATCATTGATGATTGTTATGGAATTATAGCTCTCTTCTCTTACTCGCATAGATTTAATACTTTTGAAAAATTCTCTTGGGTTTGTTTTACATATATCAGTGAAATGTTCTCCATACTTGTTCCATGAATTAACTTTTGCTTCTTTGATTACAATCTTGACATTTAAATATATATATATATATATACATACACACTTACAACATATATACTTAGCTGTATGAAGTAGTCCGCTGTCGAGAACATTACTTTTCAGCTTCATTTTCTGAACTTGCTATTTACAGTATAAGATTTCAAGTCTTTTTTTTTAAATTTAACTATGGGCAAGCACTATTAAAATAACTGAACGGAAATTAGAGTTTATAAGATTTATGTTCTTGCACATTCTAGCATTGTGGCACAGGAGAACTCCGAAATCGGAAATGATTGACATCATATAAAATAAAATATTGTGGAAAGACATGGTACGCCACACGTTGTGGACCATAAGAATAAGAAGAATATTCTTGAAAGTTTTATTTTTAAAATATTTCAGAAAGCCAGAACTGCCACATTTAATACTGAATGCGAGAGAACTTTTTCTGCCATTGATTTTTAAAAAATACTCTAATTCGACCTGAAATACCACAGAAAACCCCAAATCCAATTATAATAAATAGGGCCGAAAGTTTTTGCCTTCGGTAAGGAGGAGAAGGTTTCTATTGAAAAACATAATTAATTATGTAATTATGGTATACTTGGCTAGTGTATCTTCTTTTACCCCTCCCTCATATAATGAGCAAATTTGCCCTAAAAATGTTGCATCCCAGACGACAGCGAAAGAAACCCTAATCTAGTGAAAAAGAACTAGGTTACCGCTAGCGAGCACCATGTCATATATATATATATATATATATATATATATATATATATATATATATATATATATATATATATATATATATATATATATATATATATAAATGGCTATCTCTGTAGCTCTGAATCTTTGTTTTTCGCTATACACATTTTTAGTACGTCAATTATATGAATGCAATTTGTCACTGTTATCAAGCAATTGAATTAGACTGTACTTGACACTGGCGCTATAGAAAAATCTAATTACTGTCTAGTTGTCGAGCGAAAACTTACCAATGATACGATTAGTTAACCTTGTACCTCAAACTCGTGGTCTGCAAAGTTCAAACACAAGTGTAAAAATATATTATTGTTGCATCTTGATAAACTTTTACTGTGTTTTAACTGATTCATTATTCTTCATGCCATGTGCTAATGGAGTGTATATTTCTGTCTGTGAGTGAATTGCATAAATCTGCGTCTTTCTGTTGTATTGTTAAATTTTATCCGGTCGGAGATGAATTCTCAGAAGTTACGTTTGCATTACTGACAACGTTTATACATAAAATCTAATTGTACACTCTCTGACGTCCGTTTCCTTTAGTGAAATTGGTAAGAACTTGAGTCCTGTCGACAAAATACAATATTTTTGTTTTTGGAGTTCGATTCTTAAAGATTGTGGGTTTATTTGACTTTAATTTGTTTTCTTTAACTCGGGAACAAATAAATATTCGTTGGCGTGTTTAAATAATAATTTGTGTCTATTTTTTTTGTGTGTGACTTTTTTTGCGATTTTGAATGTATTCCTCAAATTTTTTGATTTGTGGTAAATATATTATTTTGATTCTTAAGAAGAGCAAGTTGTTTCTCGACACTCCTCTTAAATTGTATGGCAGCACTTAACGGTCAATTACGTTCATTTGACCAGACAGACTAGAGATATAGATTTTTGTTTTATTCGTAAGAAGAGCAAAGTCGGGTAATTATGCAATGAAATTTATTTTCACCCCAAGCAACGCCCAATATTTCTTCAAAACAATAACAATTAATGAGCCATCAAAGACAATGAATGGGTAATTAAAGTGCAAATGAAAGTGAAAGGGAGAATTGGTTATATAACCTTCTCCATTGCACTGTAAACCACCACCTGCACCCATTGCTTTCCTCACAAGTGTGAATAGTGACACTATTTGTTTCCGCCTGTACAACACATGTTGAATTGCAAAGGATTCCGCCGAAGTTGGATGTGTCGTACCATTAGCGCAAATAAAACGGTGACAACGCATTTCCATTCTCTGGATTACATCCTGCTGGAAATCTAGTAGGACAAAGATCCTGCTAAAAGAGATATCCAGCGAGAGTTTGAGAATGAACGCTGGCGAAGAAGAAGAATTTCAAAAGGGAACTCATGATCGATAGTTGCACAGTTGTACAGTTGTACAGTTGCACAGTTGTACAGTTGCACAGTTGTACAGTTGTACAGTTGTACAGTTGTACAGTTGTACAGTTGTACAGTTGTACAGTTGTACAGTTGCACAGTTGTACAGTTGTACAGTTGTACAGTTGTACAGTTGTACAGTTGCACAGTTGCACAGTTGCACAGTTGCACAGTTGCACAGTTGTACAGTTGTACTTGGAAGCACTTTTTTACTAGTATGGTGCGAGCACCTGATGTTATTACACGAGTATCATGGTGTCCGAGACCACCAGGTTGATAACGAATGTTTTACTGTCACCAAAGACTAACAGAGTTCACTAAAATGATCGACTATCTAGGGAACAACATGCAGGTACGAACAAAAACATGTTTGCTTCTGTTGCTTTTAGGTTATTGCTTACTTGTCAAATGGAAGTCTTGTTTGTATTTGTTCACTGAATGGTTGTTCGGTTTTCTTATACTTTGTTGTATTTTTTTCAATTTTTGCCATTGAACATTTGCAGCGTTTTAAATAACACATTGTGTCATCTCTTTCTACTCTTTTCAGCTATTTTAGATCTCGGGGTTTTGAGCCACTGAGTTCTCAAATAATTACTGCTTGTAATAACAAAATAAGTGTAAATTTAATGGTGGTGGAGTCACAACGAAAATGCTAAAGAATGGTAAATGGTAAACAAATACGATGGTAATCACATGTAAAACATTATATTTTATCTTTATTATACGAACAAAATCGTTCTCATAGATAAATGTTTTTATTGATGGTTAAACTCAGTGCGTTAAAATATTAAGAACGAAACCATTTACTTTCCCTAGTTATTCACAGTTAAACATTTTAGTATTCACACAATATCAGAAAATAAAAAACATTTTTTGACCAGATAACAAACACCAACGAGCACCACATATAAAGGAGGAACATAACACAATTAAAAAACATAAAATCACTAAACTAGTGTGATCACAGTATGTTCAATATTTTGGCACTATATTGTTTGAGAAAACACCACATCTGATCTGAAGAACATTAAGAATTGCGAAAATGCAGAGAAACAACATAATGATATGCAAAATACCACCAAGACTATAAATATAAATCAAGTTTACGCCATGTACCAAGATAGCTATACAGCCAAAATATGGTAAACATAGTAACCCTGACAATTGATTTGTCAATGTCATGACGAACTGTAAATCTGAGATAGATAAGGATGACAATGTTCCAAGCCACAGGCAATCACTTGTTAACGCTCATGATATATTACATTACAGGCTGTCACAATACCGTCCACATATAGGCCTCATGAATATTCATTATGGTAATGTCCCTGATTGCGTTTGTCCTTTCGGTGTAAAAATGACTCCAAGTGAAGGTTTACCACCATTTTGACATCACGCGAAATGTAGAATTATCCATTTGTAAGCTGAGTAATTTGACCTTGTTGTATTGTCTTTTCATGTCAAGGAAACTCGTTATTTGATTCTTCCATGAAAAAATATCACTTTACTCTATTGGTTTATTTCATTGAGAAGTGTAGATCATTGAGCAGCAAGTCTTCAAGTTTAAAGATGAGGGTTTAAATCTCGATAACCCACCGAAGATATGTTGCTCCATCGGAGAAAATAAACCGTCGTTATATGTGTTCTATTCTCCGGACCAAATCCTGTTGGAAATCTAGTTGGACCATTGTCCTGCTATATGTCCTGCGCATTGTCCCGTTGTATCTCCTGTAAATGTCCTGCACATTGTCCTGCTATATGTCCTGCGCATTGCCCCGTTGTATCTCCTGTAAATGTCCTGCACATTGTCCTGCTATATGTCCTGCGCATTGTCCCGTTGTATCTCCTGTAAATGTCCTGCACATTGTCCTGCTATATGTCCTGCTTACTGTCCAGCTATATGCTCAAACCTGCGGGTGTTTGAGAATAAACGCTGAAGAAGAATAAATCTCCATAAGGTAATTGTTACTAGTCTTTTGATGATTTATATATTTTTCTGTGTTTGTATCGATTTCTAGGAATTACGAGCGATGGATCTCTTGTTTGCTACGGGTAATGAAGTTTCTCCAGAGTTTTCTTTGATACTCAGAAGATCTCAGTTCTTATCTGTATGTTTAAAATGAGAAGAATCCCAACGAAAGACGGATGTGTTCGGCTTTTGGCGCAAATAAATTGGGGACACACAACGTATTTCTATTTTCTGGACTACATCCTGCTGGAAATATACGAGGGTCATTGTTCTGCTACAAGAGAGATGCAGTGAGAGTTTGAGAATGAACGCGAAGAAGTAGAAGAAGAGACGAAGTCTCCTAATCAGGGAGGTCTATGTGCATAGTTGAGTCTTCTTTAAAAGTCAGCATCATAACACAACGGACATTCCCACAAGTTCTTCGATCTCCGCTCTAATAGCCATCCAAAAGAAATCAGACTCGAAATTTCATTCATATATTGGTTATGTTATCTTTCATTCATATATTGATTATGTTATCTTTCATTCATATATTGGTTATTTTATCTTTCATTCATATATTGATTATGGTATCTTTCATTCATATATTGGTTATGTTATCTTTCATTCATATATTGATTATGTTATCTTTCATTCATATATTGGTTATGTTATCTTTCATTCATATATTGATTATGTTATCTTTCATTCATATATTGATTATGTTATCTTTCATTCATATATTGATTATGTTATCTTTCATTCATATATTGATTATGTTATCTTTCATTCATATATTGATTATGTTATCTTTCATTCATATATTGATTATGTTATCTTTCATTCATATATTGATTATGTTATCTTTCATTCATATATTGGTTATGTTATCTTTCATTCATATATTGATTATGTTATCTTTCATTCATATATTGGTTATGTTATCTTTAGAATTTTCAAGAGAGGTCATACTTTCTTCTCTCACTCCTGTTCATCCCCATTTCTGTCATTCTTTATGAATGCGCATTATCACCTCTAGGGTCTTCTTCAAGCTGTAGAAATCAATGACGGCCCTTATTAGGTTGGCCATATCTCTTTTCAGAAATATTCCATCCGCAGCATTACTAACGAGCCTGCTCGGTCATTGCCTCTGACTACTACATAACCTGGGCGATATATCCATGTACAACAGAGATGTTCAGTAGCGTGGTCTATTCCTTTCTTAACATGAACATTTCTATTTTACGCAATATATCAATGTGTAGGTTGACATTTCAGTCACTATCCGAATGCAATTCTTTGTTCATTGTATACGGCATGTTCCACCATTATGTATGTGAACAACATGACCAGTCTTTCTGAGCCTCAGCAATTACTAACAGTCAGCCTCAACATATAGTAACATTCCAAGACAGACTCAGATGTATCAGGTTCATCTGACATTCCATATCAGACTCAGTTTAATCAAATAGTAACATTCCATGTTAGGCTCCGCCTCAGCAAATAGTAGCACTGTAAGCAAGTTAGTCTCAGCCTCAGAAAATACTAACACTCCAAGCACGTTTGGCTCAGCCTCAGCAAATAGTAACATTCCAAATCAGGCTCAGTCTCAGCAAATAGTAATCGTCCAAGTTAGGCTCAGTTTCAGTATATAGTAACATTTCAGTCAGGCTTAGCCTCATCACTTAGTAACACTCCAAGAAAACTATAACCACTGTCCTCAAGATGTGACTGTAAGACTTTATTGCTATAGTTTTATTACTAAAAGACTGTAAGACTTTATTACTATAGTTTTATTACTATAGTCAATCTCTCGGTCAAATCCTTGTCCAGAAACTGTCTACGCGTTGTTAGACAAAACAGTGTTAGTCAACTTTGCTGATGCGACTGCTCATTGGTCAATTTGTAAATACTTTGCGCCATCAGAAAATTAGAAGCATGAATAAAAGTCGAATCAGCCATGATAAGATACGCTGATGGGATATCGCGCAAGAGTAACACGGAGAAGGCCATTCAAAAGTCTCGATAAGTGAAAAGATGAAGTCGATAACGCCAAGTCCGTGGGTAAAATGGGTGTTGAGGAATTAAATCCACCGCTCATTTAGGAAATTAGAATATGAATATTAGTGATAAGAAGAAAGCCACCGCTACCAAATCTCTAATGGTTTTCCCACAAATGCAACACACACAAAAAACTCAAATAAAATAATTGCATGCGAAAATTAGAAAATCATCCTCCTTAAAGGTAACCCGCCACCGGGCCTCTTTAATCGAAATTGCATCTGCTGCCCTAGAAACAGCAAACGATATTTCTAAAATACCTTGCTGAAAATGGATGTGTCTGATTCGTAGATATAGTTACAAATAAACAATTACATACTATAACCAACACAATCATTATGTAGTAGAAGTAAAATAAGATTAAAGGACAGCAATTAGAGAAACGCGTAAATTATATCGTCGTTTAACTTAATTGACCACAATGATTACTTCATAGCAATAAGAATATAGCAGTGGATTATCACAAATGACATGCATAAAACGTTCACCTGGGTATTCAATCTATCCGAACCAAATATCGTACCAAGTCATCCTCCAGATGTGTATTGCGCACAGATTTCAATCAGCGTCACTTATATTGGCTAATGTAATCACTGATCACAGCTGAGACATTGTATTTTCAGCCAATTAAAATCATGGGGAAAATCGGATCAGCCAAAAATGTCTCCAGGATAAGAAAGACAACACTAATTGTGTGCATCAGATAATCAGTCGAATCGGTCTTTTCCTGTGTAGGCAGTGTGTTATAAATGATTGTATTGATGTACCCAACGCAGTACTGTCTATGACGAAGATGATTACATATTTATTGATATTCTTCTTCTTTTTCTTCAGCGATCATTCTCAAACTCCTGCTGGATATATCCTGTAGGACAAAGATTTCCAGCAGGATGTAGTCCAGAGAATAGAAATGCGTTGTGTCGCCGTTTTATTTACGCCAATGGCTCGACACATCCGTTTTCGGCGGGAATTATTGATATAAATAAATGCATCACAATTCACGAGGATAGCTAATGTGACTAGTGAAAACAATCGAACTGCACAGATTCTTTCATATTATACACATTGAATCTCGTGACCACTTATGATATTATATGATGTGATGTATCTTCTCACTCGCATTGTCTAAGATCCATTTGCTAGCATTCTCTCCTTTGCCTTTATTATTTATATTTCTGAACATTCTTAGCAATACACCAAGATCAATGTTATCTAGTCCTCGGAACTCCTTTTTATTGCCTGTATCCAGTATTAATATTCCGCAATCGCAAATCGTTGTACCGAAGTATACGTTTGTCATGAAATATGTGCATCAATTGTAAGTCTCGGGATAGGAGGTCCTTTCGCATTCTGCAACATTTCAATCCTCCTTGTGTGCCCCAGCTATAGCAGTATTCGTAAGCTAAGTATCGACAATACTCTGATATATGCAATTACTGCGCAAAACTGAAACCAAACAAGTAAATCCAGGAACAGGGTAATGAAGTTTTGTTAATCACCTGAGACACTAATAATAATACACGCAAATCAATTTTGTGTGGTATTATGTGTGTCTTGAGTGATTAGCAAAACTTCATTACAAAGGTTCCTAGATTCGCGTGTCTGATAATATATATTCTTTCCAGTATCTCAGTGTTAGTATAATAAAAAATAATAACTACTACTACTACTACTACTACTACTACTAATAATAATAATAATAATAATAATAATAATGGTCTGTCTACATACAGTTGTCACCAATGTAATAAACAAATTTAAATAAAACTCAATAGGAATGTAAAGCAACTTCTACTGTTAAAATACGACTGACCAGTTTCGAGACGTCAAAAATCCCGTGGGATAGCCTTGTCTATATAGAAGACCGTGGTTCAGCCCAGAGAAGTAGGCATACAGTTTTTTTTGGGATCTGCACGCAGGACTATTCTTTGGTAGGACTTGTTCGTACTCACGAATAGGGCACGTATATACAGCATTAATATAGCGATACTGATTATATGATGCACGCATTTGTTAAATTGTGTTTCGTTCCGGGAACTCATAAAGTGGCCAGATTCTTTGATGTATTCTCAGAACTGTATTTACGTCACAACTATTTCAGAACATGCAGTTAATGCGTGAATTCACACCAGCTTTATCTAGTCGTTTTTTTTTCTTTTGGTTTTTTAAAAATAATTTAGTGGTTGATTGCTGAACAATGAAATTCAGTTACATTTGGAGGGGAAAAAAAGAAATAAATAAAAAAGAAATGCATACATTAATTCTAACTGTGGGCTGTAAAAAGTGTACTGGAAACTATTGAATGATCTCGAAATATTAACCAGTCTCTAACTGTTAAACTGATCCCTCACGGAATGTTAAATATTGCAGTGTAACTTACGTATTCTGTACTATTGTGACTATCGTAGGCGATTAAGATATCCACGCAAAAAAAAAAATGTTCTTAGAATATGTAAAATGTATAATATTGATATATTGTTTCTGTTAGAAAGGTTAGGATAACTTATGGTTACCATACTCCGGGTTTCCCCGGACACGTCCTCTTTTTATGCCCCTGTCCGGGCGTCCGGGCGGCTTTCCAGAAAAAATGGCTTTTGTCTGGGTTTTCCTCCGTTCCCGTCCGTCCCCGATGGATCGATACTTTCTTACTTACTTTTCTGTGCTATATACTTTAATCTATTATGTATAGTGAAATTAACACGCGCGCCAGCTATATTTAGCTCAATATTAACATTAGCCATTAGAACTTCTGGTTCCGCTAGCCATTTTCAATTTTTCGTAAACATAACGCATTTCGCATAGCAGACGGAAACGCGAGTTCGTTAGTGATAATTATTAATTAATTAATTTTTTAATTGAAGATTGAAACTAAAATTTAAAAAGAAATAAGATTTTTAAAATACCGAAACTCAGTTAACACTCAGTTAATACAAGTTTATAATTAAATAAGAACAGTATGTTATGTAGTTTAACTGTAATTTTATTTGTGCAACACTTAATATTGGCCATATTTCATTACAATTTTCGTGTCCTCTTTTTCCATCTGACAATTATGGTAACCCTAGGATAACTAGAATTTTACATATCTATATGTCTGCCTTACAGTCATTCTGCTTTCCGCAGCAACAGGTATTGATATGAGGAAGTCGGAGGCAGGTTGGCCATTGTATCAATAAACTAGCAGAAATGAAAAACATATGGCTGGGCTGTAACAAAATAATAAAACAAGATTTTCGTAGATCCTGCGTATTCCTAGTTGTAATATATGGATGTGAATCTTGGATAATCAACAATTTGGTGAGAAACAAAACTACATTTGAAACAAACTGTTACAGAAGAAGCATCAGAATATAAAACGACAACAAATATTATAAATAGGGATATTCTGAGAGTATTTCAAGTAAAAGTAAACTGTCTAAATAAAAAAAAAAGTTGTGCTTTAGATAAATTACAATATTTTGGCAATATCACACTATATGACATGTAGAAAAGACTATAATTGAGTGGATGATGCCAGGGAATAGGAAAATAGGTATTCCACAAGAGGATGTACGCAAGATATCAAAGACACACCTGAACGTGACACCTGAACAGAAACATAAATATTGACTCACGATCGGCAGTTGTTTGGAAAAACTGTATTGACTGTTACATGCTGAGTATGGTACCTGATTATCTATCTGTCTGTCTGTCTGTCTGGTTTGTCCTGGTCTGTCCTGGTCCTGTCCCTGGTCCTGTCCCTGGTCCTGTCCCTGGTCCTGGTCCTGGTCCTGTCCCTGGTCCTGTCCCTGGTCCTGTCCCTGGTCCTGGTCCTGGTCCTGGTCTGGTCTGGTCTGGTCTGGTCTGTCTGTCTGTCCTGTCCTGTCCTGTCTGTCTGTCTGTCCTGTTCTGTCCTGTCTGTCTGGTCTGTCTGTCTGTCTGTCTGTCTGTCTGTCTGTCTGTCTGTCTGTCTGTCTGTCCTGTCTGTCTGTCTGTCTGTCATGTCTGTCTGTCTGTCCTTTGTCCTGTCCTGTCCTGTCTGTCCTGTCTGTCTGTCCTGTTCTGTCCTGTCTGTCTGGTCTGTCTGTCTGTCTGTCTATATGTCTGTCTGTCTGTCTGTCTGTCTGTCTGTCTGTCTATATGCATGTCTGTCTGTCTGTCTGTCTGTCTGGCTATATGCATGTCTGTATGCATGTCTGTCTGTATGCATGTCTGTCTGTATGCATGTCTGTCTGTATGCATGTCTGTCTGTATGCATGTCTGTCTGTATGCATGTCTGTCTCTATGTCTGTCTGTCTCTATGCATGTCTGTCTGTATGCATGTCTGTCTGTCTGTCTGTCTGCCTGCCTGCCTGTCTGTCTGCCTGCCTGTCGGCCTGTCTGTCTGTCTGTCTATCTATCTAATCTATCTATATTATATATCTATCCACAATCTATTATTAATCATATATATATATATATATATATATACATATATATATATATATATATATATATATATATATATATATATATATAGAGAGAGAGAGAGAGAGAGAGAGAGAGAGAGAACTCCATGAATCCAGTTATCTATCAAATCAATCCATTCACATACCTTTCCACATATCCACCAACCCATGTACCCTTCCAGGGCCATAAACGATATTTCATTAAGGTGGGGAATCAAGGGATAAATGTCCCAGTGTAGGTTAAGAACCCTAAACAGGAAGTAAGTGGTTGGAGTAACACAAGGCAAATATCAAAATAAACAATAATAGATAAAAGTGTTACCAAATTAAGACATAAAACAACCTAACAGCGAGGTACAGAGAAAAAAGACGTGTCGACTAAAAAGCCTTCATCAGGACAAACCAAAGACCACAGTACAACAAATATTTCATGGAGACAATGAAATATTTGTTGATAGAGAAGAAAGAAAAGGAGAGATAGTGAATAGATAGCAGAGGAAGTAAAGATAGAACATCATGACAGGCAAGAAGGATGTATAGGGAGAAGATGGTAATTGGGGAGTGAAAGTAAAGTGTCAAACACACTTTGACGATTTTTTGGAACAAAAACTAGGAAGGAAGGACACATAATGGAGAATTAGGATAACAAGATATGCGCTGTGTAATTACATAATATTGTTGACTGAATTCATATATTGGTAATTAACTTGTATAGCAGGAATAGAGTTGCATATATGCATTGTATAAGTATATCAATAGATAATGTGATTATGTTATCAATCATAACAGAGGAGAGTTGGGGCCAAACATTAAATGTATTGCCTTAGAGCTATTGGACTTTAATTTATTGTACTAATTAGTTGATTAGATGGTTATAAGCAGTTTGGACGAGAGGAAATATTAAAGGAAAAGTGTGGAGATAAGAAATAAGAAGGAGCCTTCTTGTTTATTAGGGTCAACTGGATCTAGGGGTTGTTATACATTGGGAGGAAGGGACATTGATTTTTTCTTTTGAGAATCTTTATTCTATGCCAGCAATCAGACAGGAACTGGGCTATTCCATCTTGTCACTCAACACTATAGCAATCTTCTACTATTATATACGATCACGCGGAGTACTAAGGCCCAGGATGACAACGGTCAATTCATTCAGTTGGATATAAACTTTAGACACCTGTCAATCCGTTGTTAAAATTCATGAATCAGAATCTAGATCAATTCTTTCGTTGTATAAATTTTCATTTTTTCTCATAGGGCAATTATTGTAGTGCCTCAACCTACATGTTCTATAATCTCTTGTATAATCTTGCACTTTATGTTAGGACTTAACTTCTGGAATGTTTGTCTCTGTATCCACAGTATAATGAATTGAATTATAAAAAGGGAAGGAATATATGCCAAGGACTGAACATGTGTTGCTAGAGGATTGTACACACATGTTGCTAGAGGATTGTACACACATGTTGCTAGAGGATTGTACACACATGTTGCTAGAGGAAATTGGACAATTTGACAGAGACCGCAGGAATTTCAGGAAATTCAGAAGGAAGACTACCTTCTGGAAAAAGTACGTCACATGATACAGTCTAGAGAACGAACACGTTGAGTCAGGCTTTAAAGTTTGACTGCGATATCTGAGCCTTTCGGTTTGAAACATTCGACTTAAGTATGGCTTCTGGGTTACTTTGACCCTCTATGAGATGGAGAACCCATATCCACTAGCAAAATCTCTTTAATTGCCTCTTACGGTGAGCATGGCAGGTTGTTTCACTATTTATTATTTCCATTTCGGGAACCGACAACACACTGCGTTCTTTACGCCGAACTATATTTATTACACCGAAAAATTATCTCAAGTTCTTCTTTAATATATCCTGTGATAGTAGGAGCCAGAAAAACGTAGTGAATAGAGATTGCTTGAAAACATCTCTCAAGAAGTACAACATTTATCCATGTTCTTTGGAAACCATAAAACTTATGTCAGTTCAGTCTGTCATTGTTACAACAATGGATGTATGCAAAGCTTTGAGAAAAGTAGAACACTGTATGAAATTGGAGAGAATAAACACAGAAAGAAGAAGTCAGACCTCTTTCTGGTGTCTCAAGATCATTACTGTTCACACTGTAAAAGGTTTGTCCAGGCCTGCCTGTGCGTCTATGGCATATGCGGTTTCATAGATATCGAAATAAAAATTATTATTTTTTACGCATGCTCATTTATTCTTGCCATGGAGGAAAACCCTGGCTTATACTCATAGTTATCCTCACAGTACTTACCCTCGCAGTACTAATCATCACAGTACGAGTATATCCTACACATTACTTACCCTCGAGTACTTGCCTCTTAGTACTTACCTTCATAGTATTTACGCTCACAGTACTTACCGCCAAATTACTTACATTCAAAGTACTTACCTTCGCATTACTTACCCTCAAGTACTTAACATCACAGTACTTACCCTTACCGTACTTACCATCACAGTAGTTATTACTGTACTGTTGAGGTGACATCGTCAGTGTATCATCATCAGGTGACATATTCTTTCCAGAACGTAGTCTTTCCTATGGATCTCTTGAATTCTCCGCGGTCTTGAGCAAGTTGCCCTGCATCTTCCAGTGACATGCGCAGGCATTCTTGAACGTCTTTTGTCCAACGACGTCTTGGTCGGCCTTTACCCCTGTTGCCTTCTATCATCCCCTCCATTAACACTCTTTCCATGCCGTCGTGTCTCTTAATATGACCGAAAAAAACTAGCTTTTTCTTTAATATAATGGGTCTGAAATCAGGCTTCATTGATTCTTGTCTCACGTTTCTCATTATATGAATTATTCACCACATCCATAGAAAATTTCTTGGAACAATACTCCTGTAGTTTGCCGTTGCTTTCAGGAGAAACATCCGATTTAATGTATACCTTATTGTATTTCATCTTTCCCAACAGTTAACACTTATGTGTACATCTTGATCAACTGGAGATTGTCCATCCCGGGACTTGTTTCCTGTACTTTAGCAGAATACTAAATCTCTTTCTCATCAAGCCACTACCTAAAAATACCAACTGAGTCTTAATTAGTTAGTTATTCCTCTAGGACCAAAGACTGCACATAGGGCGGATGTCATAGATTTCCATGTCTCTCGTTTCATTGCAATTTGCTTTAGATCTTCATTATTTCTGATACCGATGGCGAAACTTTCTCTTGTAATAGTTCTAGATTAAGTTTCTTATGGTCTTGCCATTTGGTGACCACATCAAAGCTTGTCAGGGAAGTCTTTCGGTATCCATTCATAGCGCGTGTCGGATGTAATTCCGGCGACGCGTTCTAATTTAGGTGGATACATATTCTTGTTTTGATTCTTCACTGACAGATGTGTTTGATTTGAAGTCTGACCAACGTATGTTCAGTAGCCTTCTAAGAGACATTTATTTTCAAATTTGTTTAGTCTTTGTTCTAAGTTTTCGCTAACATATGTTAATGGAAGATTTTTAGTTTTGTGTTATTTCTTAGTGTTTTTGAATGCAAGATATTTGATAGTTTATTGAATGAGTTAGCAGTCAGTCCAACACGGTGTGATATTTCTGTTTATGAATCTCCTGTTGTTGATAGCTTGCTGCCAAGGTATGTGAAGTTGCTAATTCTTGCTCAAATCTAATATTCTAGCAGAATTACCGAGGCCTTCATGATTCGATAACCTCTTTCATCAAATATGTCTCCAGGGATTATGACTTAACTGATGCATAACCGAACATTTGGTAGCCAATAAAATTAAGGCAGTTTTAAATATTTAGTGCTCTCACTGCTAATAGTATTTTATCACATTGCAACTTCAATACACAATTACACTCTGTTTGTTATCTCTTATATAAGATCTAGCGTAGCAGAAGTAAAATGTATTTTTTTTAAAAAACTTGCCACAGAAGGAAAGAGGTTAAGCTTAGCAGATATGAGAGCTAAGTGGACGCGAGAGGCAAGAATTCGTAGCTAGTTTGTCGCCAGTATTCCAGAAAAACTGCTAAAACAGGAATGATCTGAATTTACGTATATTCATATTTGAATATGACCATCTTTTATAGTTTTGCAGTTTCATTTATAAAATTGTCTGTTCAGGCTCAGCTATTGTCTTCACGTTAAAAGTGTTACATACATTGGCTGTCTATAGAAATCTGTAAATTCCGCGTTTTATTTTTTAGAATTTAAAACTTAACCTAGAAAACAATTCAATAGTTAATAACACTATACAAATACAGTGAATATATTTATTGATTGGTTGCAGACAAGAATTATCAACATGATAATAAATTTTACTAATTAATGGAAACACATAGGAAAACACCCACAATCCGACGTATCGACGAAAAGGCCTTTATCAAGAGCACAGCACACTATGAATTAAAGGTGGCACATGATCACATAACAGAGCTAATGACACCTGTAACTAAGAAAGTTTTAACATACCGTCGATGAAGTGATTATTTCATGTTTACATAAAATATATTCTAACTCGTCAGGGTAACTGAAGCATACAGCTCCGTCCATCTTCGTACAAATGTATGTTGTTCTTTTCACGTTCACTTTGTAAGCGTTATTATTTATGACTTTTATGACGGAGGGGCCTGTTCAAATGCTTTTATAACTCTTAACACAATTTTTTCGTGAAAGGAGTTACGTTTTAGTCATATTCTATTTCTTCGATTATTGAATAAAGTACAGATCTGCAATAAATGTTCAGTTTTCATGGATCCACGCGCAAACCTATGGTTTTCTTTTCTCTTGGCTATTTTTAAAGTAATTGCATTAATATTTTGTAGAATAGTTGCAGAATTTTGTTCTAGAAGAATGTTTCTCAAACTTTGTGTTTCTTTGTTTCCTTTCATTCAGATAAGATGAAAAGTGGCCCTGTTTCGTATATCTTAGCTGTTTCCTATACATCACGTAATTGTGTGTGTGTTTTAAAAAAAATTATCTTTTGTTATATATTATATATCAACATCTATATCTATACACCATTTAACTCCCCGCGGAGTATAGACAACCCCACCCCCAAAAGTTTTATATTTTGTCCTATCATTCACAGCCTTTGCATTTCTGCATTTAGTTATTTTTTACCTTTATTTATTTCTTATCTTCCTTTTTTAGTCTATCCTTATGTATTCTAGAACAATACCTGTCTTACAATGCTTTCTTTATTACATAATGTAAACAATATACAAATCTAAGATAATGTGAAGTCACACGTTACGAAACTGTGTCAAGTGTCACAAGGTTTGTTTTGTAATCGGTGACAAAATGTGCAAGGATTAATTGAATCTTTAAAAAAAAATTGAAATTTCTGACTTTTCCCAGTAGAAACCTGCCATTTCTGTGAATAAACATAGTACCTCCTTCAGCAAAAGTTTAATTCTCATAGAAACCTGCCATTTCTGTGAATAAACATAGTACGTCCTTCAGCAATAGTTTAATTCTCATTAATAGAACTGAACGATCTTGTCTTACAAAAGTGTACTTTTCTTCATGTACCTACAAAGTAGCAGGTAGTTTCAATGTGTGTCTCGTGATTAGTTCAGTGTTTTTCCAATTACGCTTCAATTTACCGCTATCTATTATTTACCCGTCAGCTCTTTCTGCAGTATCCAACCGCATCGGATCTCTGGGGAACATATTTCCAACTATAAGAGAACTTGGTCTATAACTATGTTTTTTGTCATTTGAATAGATTTTTCAGTTCACGTATGTGACTAGTGTTCTAAAATGTTACCAGAGATGGCTGTTCAAAGATTCAATTTTCGACATAAAAATGTAGAAACCAAGTTATCTTTTTTTAATTCCTTTCTGGGTTTACAGGTTCACCTCCTTATCTTTCTGGACGTGGGTGCCTATTATAATAGTATTTAAAGGGGTGCAATGGTTACCGCACTGCTCGTGGCGGACCCAGGGTTAGCAGATAACCAAGATCCCAAAAGTACATCTTCGTGGTGCAGCCTGGAAACAGAAACACAGCAGCTCGTGTTGATTCTGGCTAAACCTTTTGGGGATCGTGTCCATGAATGTGGAGACAGCAGATTGAAAAATAATTCACTGTAAAAAAGACAGTAAATATCTCCGATACCACTGAGCCAATACATGCAGTGGTACTGTCTACACAGTGACGCTAGTCAGTCAGGTCCGAGCATTGAAGGGGAGACCAATTAAAAAAAAGCACGAAAAGGTTGATGCATGGCGAGGGACGAAAAGATAACATACTGAGTACAATGAAAGGGCAGCACAGCGTCAGAGGGCAACGCTAAGTGCAAACAGAAAGGGAAAACATTACAAGGAAATCGGAAAATCTCCTTCCTAGTTTTAGTTATCAGTGCTCCTTACGGTCAGAGTCCGAGACCCACTCGTGGTCGCCCAACAAAGAAAGCAACCTGGGTCCAACTCTACTGTCGAGCTTTTCTATACCAGAAGCAAGCTCGCGGAGAGAAAGGGTTCCGTACCCGATGGGCTCAGGTCCACACAAGGCAACGAAGGCAACCCTGTCCCAACTCTACTGTCCAGCCTTCCTCTACCGGAAACATGCTCGCAGAGAGAAAGGGTTCAGTACCCGTTGGCTCAGGCACAAATGGGACAAGATCGTTCAGCTCGTGAACACGCTTTGCTCCCAAACGCGCGGTGAGACGCGAAGACTTGGACAAGGACTTCGGTGAACAACATCTCGACTAAGAAGGCGAATGAGCCTGGGTCAAACACTTCTGTCGAGTTCTTCCGTAACTGGAACACGACTCGCGATGGAGAAAAGGTTCAGTACCGGATGGACACAGAAAGTCAAATTACACGAGGCAAGCTCGCTGACTGTGGAACACCTCGTGCGAGATAGACGTAAACGAAAATCGTCTCGACAAAGACTTTAAGACTCAATTCCGACCACTCTTATGTCTAGTACTGGGTTGGTGTGGTCTTTGTCTTTATTCTTTTTGTTCCGTCATTTACTCTTCTTTTTGTTCGTTTCGTTTCCACATATATTTACGTTTTTATGTACTTTCTGACCTTCCGGCATATCATTTCCATATTTCCGTTGGACGTTGTGATAATTTTTCCATTCGTCGTCTTTTGATGTTTTGTTTGTGTCTTGATAAAGACCTTTTGGTTGAAACGTTGAATGTGATTTGTGTAGTGTAATTTTTATGATTTCTTGTGTGCTCATCATTGCCCATCATTACTTACTAGTTTTAGCTATAGTCTGTCGTGTCCCATTGAAACGATATATAAACCTGTGTTTTACGTAAGTCTAATTGTTGTTACGTTTCACGCAGTTACCTTGTATTGATTGTCATCTTGAAATCTCGTAAGACTTTGTTCCTTCTTCAAGAGAGATCCAAGTTTGAGAATAAATGAAGAAGATTTCAATCACACTACAAACCACTGAACTAAGAAACTAATGTCTACATTGCTATCGTACATTTATAATACTATTCTACATCTACTTTACTTATAACATATGTATAGCATATTGAGTCTGCAGGTGCTCATGAAGTAACAAAAAGAAGCAATCCATTGTGAATTTTCTCAGGAATAGGAACTTTTCAATGATCATGTAACAGCATCAAAAGAATTTGGTTTCCGTCTTTCTCTTCTTTATTCCATATCTTTAAACATATTGCTTCAGAACAACGTTGATCTCGCCCGTATGTTATGCCTTCAGACATCCCGAGTTCAGCTGTGTTCTCCCAGATTTTGGGGTCTATGAAGAAGACATCTTTATACCTCAGCATTTGTCTACAACAGGGTCCCTTACCTTCAGCCAGTTCTCCGAACATTTCTTGTTTTAGGATGCTGTAGTTTCACATTCTGCGGACGTGCCACAATCTATTTCAATTGAGTGCTTTCATGGCAGATGGTAGCTGAGTGTGGCGTAGCACTTCCATGTTGTTGATTTTGGCGTGCCATTTATTGTTTAAGACCTTCCGGGGATATCTTAGATGAAAGCTGTTTAGCGTCCTATCGTATTTTGTGTAAGAAGTCCATGTTTAGGACCCATATCATAGTGCGCTTTGCCGTGACCTGCGACGTACTTATAAGACCTCCTCACAGAATTAATTATACCCCCATTTGTTACGTTATTTTTATTATTATTGTGATTTTTGTTAGTCACTGTTTATATACTTATAGTCGCCTTGCCCTATTTAGGACATACGACGCCAAGAATATATATATATATATGACTAACCAAAATACAACAATAATTTTAAAAAAACGTAACGAATGGTGATCTAATTAATTTTGTTGAAAGGTTTTATATGGAGACGGTCTTATCTCAGAACGCGTGTTTGATACATCTGTATCTTTGTTTTCAGTTTTAGTTTTATGTCTTTCAAAGCTCGTTTTGACAGTCCACCAAAAATATTAGCATTATGCCTGCGTTGATTTCATTATCTAGGGAAAGAGTTGATGTAACTGTGGTTGCTAAGAAACATATATTTTTAACTTGATGTATTATAGCATTATACTGTCCATAAAGACATGGACAGACAACATTCAGGAATGGATGGGGCAAGATTTTTACTTACTCACCACATCATTGAAGATAGAAATTGCTGGAGGAATCTGTGTACTGAAGCATCCAAAGTGGTACCCCTAAGCTCGTCACGGGTTGCCGATTTATAGATAGAAATGATCATTGTTTAAAGTGATAGTCGTTGGTATTATAGATCCTTGACGTATTACCACTGAATTTGTGATATTCGTTGGTATTGTAGACCCATTACCACGGCTGTTGTGATATTCGTTGGTATTGTAGACCCATTACCACGGCTGTTGTGATATTCGTTGGTATTGTAGACCCATTACCACTGTTGTTGTGATATTCGTTGGTATTGTAGACCCATTACCACTGTTGTTGTGATATTCGTTGGTATTGTAGACCCATTACCACGGTTGTTGTGATATTCGTTGGTATTGTAGACCCATTACCACGGTTGTGATATTTGTTAATATTGTAGATCCTTGACGCATTACCACTGTTGTTGTGATATTTATAGGCATAGAGAACAGTTCGCAGGCCTTTATCATGTCAAAAACAATATAACATCTACAATTACATCATTACATATAACATCAGCTTTCTTCTGACGTTTATGTTAATATAGATTGTATTCTTCTTCTTCTTCTTTCGTTCACTTGAAACATGTCTATATCTGTAATTCTGTCTCCTTAATAAAACTCACTGTCTTTTGTAGTTCATACAGTGTCCCATAGAGTTTTGATTCCAGTGTTGTTTCCTCTGGCCAATATGTCTGTCTCAGCGTTTCATGCTCAGAACACTCTTGAAGTATATGTTTGGCACTCTGTGCTGCCTGTCCACATGTACACATGGCCGTGTTGGCAATCTTGAACTTTGTATACATGTGACTGCGGAGTCGGTTGTGTCCTGTTCTGAGACGTAGAATTATGACTTGTTCTGATCTGTTCATATTGTGATAGTCATCTTGTGTTGGTGTTTGTGGCTTTCTTATTGACTTTATCATCTGTTTTTTCTGATGGTAGGTGATTGGTATATCTGGTTGGTCTTCGGCAGCACCTTCCTTAGCCAGTTTGTCTGCTTTTTCATTTCCTGGTATTCCACAGTGAGAGGGTATCCACTGCATGGTTACCCTATACTGGTAAGACAATTCGCTAAGTAGTTTTTTTAAGTCTGTTAGTTTTCCAGACTGGAGAGCTTGAAGCACTGACCTTGCATCTGTCAGGAATACCACAGGCTGTAGGTCAGAGTTGGAGTTCAGCAGTTTTTTAGCTGCCACACTAATTGCCTGGATTTCTGCATCATAATTATTGCAGAATTTTCCTGTCGGTGTTCTGATTGTATCTCTAGGCTTGTGTGGATATTCTATATATACACCTGCACCTCCATTCCTCACAGCATTCTGTGCTGACCCATCTGTGTACACTCTGACCCATATATCTTGTGGATATTCCTCATCCAGGAAACTGAGGGTGACTGTCATTCGCTGCACACTGTTCTGTTCGTCCTCGCTTAGTATTCCTTTCACATGGGTCTGAATGTATATTGGCATTCCATGGCTTTCACTCCACGGGGTTTGCTCTGGTACAGACCTTAAGGGGCTGTCAACTTCAGGTAGGTCTGTAAGTTGTCTACGGAGTCGTTTAGCTTGATGGATAAAGCTGCTCCTTTTCAGTCGTCCCATTGCTAGATTTTGGAATCTTTCCTTCATTGGATGGCTTGGCATACACTTTTCTGCTTGAATTAGTACTTTTGTGTCTCTGCGTTCGCCAAGTGTTTGCATTCTTCCCATTTTCTGCATCTCTGCTATGGGTGTTGATTTCATTGCTCCCAACATTATTCTAAGTGCCTGGTTTTGCACTTTATCTAGATCTTGTAATGTGGTGTTTGATGCAGGACACGAATGGTGATCCTGTTAATATAGATTGTATAAAAAAAAGTAACATATTAACATGCAAATTTTAATAAAATTATTGAAAAATTAAAGAAAAATATCTGATTTTTATTTCAAAACAATTATTTTCAAAGATATATAGACAATATGACATTGACAAGAGTCGCCTGACATACGTAATTATATAGATAATATGACATTGACAAGAGTCGCATGACATACTTAATTATATAGATAATATGACATTGACGAGAGTCGCCTGATATCATATTTCACTTTGTTACCGACATTGTTGCCCAGATTACTTTACTAATAACTTCTTACGTAAATCCCTATTTACAAGGGTAAATTATGCTGTTTTGTTCTCTGAATTAGTTCATGGCTGTCTCAGAATGAGACTTTTAACTATTCCCGTAATTCTCATTGGTCATTATGATTATACTTTATGTGACTGCCAATGAAAATCAATGGAGTAGTTCATGAAGCATTTTAGAAAGCTGGATTTCCCCATTAGTCAATCGGTCTTATACAGTAGACGGTCATAGTCAAGAACTTATTTGACACAAATTTTCTGTATGTACCAACAATCGTTTTCCGTTTTCTGTGATACTATTATTCATAACTGTCACAACTCCCACGTTGGTGGACAAATAATACATTTACTTGGTGACAATTACAGTTCGTATTGTTTATTTCTGACTATTTAACCTTCAATTTTAGTAAATATTTCTCTGTAATTGCAGATTTTCTCTGGGAGCAGTCTCGTTTTTAATCTGAAAGTAAATGATTAATTCTCTACAGAAAGAAATTAATTCAGGTAAGAAATAATTATATTGACATTCTTGTATTGCAGTTTTGATGTATGTTATTGTGATGTTCTTATATTGTTGCGGTACTTTGATTTTATTGTTGTTGTAGTGTCGTTGCACTGTTTTCTTGTATTATTCTAACTATCATATTATTTCCATTGCTATTATATTGTTATTGCGTTGTGGTATTGTTATTGTATTGTTGTTGTATTGGTATTATGTTGTTGTTGTGATGTTGTTTGACTGTTATTGTGTTAATAGTGATTATTTATGATTGTACTGTTGTAATGTCATAATATTTGTATTGTAATATTTTATGATGCTGGTGTATTGTTCTTGTATTGCTGTTTTATTCTTATTGTATTATTGCTGTATTGTTGTTTAGTATTGAATTGTTGTGTTTTTGTTCATTTGTTGTTGCTGTATTATGGTTGTCTTGCCGTTGTTGTATTCTTGTTGTGTTGCTATATTATTGTAGTGGTGATGAATTGCTGTGGTATTGTTGTTCTATTGTTGCTAGCTCTTATCTTAACTTCTCGCCTGAGTGGAAACTAGGGTCTGGACTATTAGTTCAGTGAGCAAAAAATATAGTTACTGTGTTATTTCCATGCATGTCGTAGGAGGTGACTAAGAAATGTTTGGGGATAGGCTGACAACATGTCATCTGTGACAGGCAATATTCCCGACACCACTATACCCAGCATCACTGTCGCCATGCAGTGACGTAAGGCACCTGCGCTTTTCATCTCGCCAGCTAAAAATGCAGAAACTCATTTCGAGGCAAATTGGATATTTGGAGGGTCGGTCAATGTATATGTCCCAATATGGGTAGGTTTCGATAAGATATGGTGATCCTAAGAGTATACATTGGATCTGGAAAAGGCAACACGTGCTAGAGGGCAGCTTTGTGTGTGTAAAACGATAAAGTGGCAACCAAGCTACAACCATCCAACACGAGACCGGCTAGCGGCAGCGCTGTTCCTGTTCGAGA
Source organism: Meghimatium bilineatum (assembly GCA_034231615.1). Lineage (NCBI taxonomy): Eukaryota > Metazoa > Mollusca > Gastropoda > Stylommatophora > Philomycidae > Meghimatium > Meghimatium bilineatum. The sequence continues at coordinate 30,419,060 of CM067321.1, forward strand.
GCACACAAAAGCCAGCCTGTCTCAAAACAAGTGACCCCATTCAGAGTAGGAGTCATGACTCAAGTATTTGATACACCGACCTGATCATTAACACATGGGAATGGAAAAAAAGCTTCGAATTCAGCTCCCCATTGCCCACACGAAAAGCTTTGAGCAATGTTGGAAAGCACCTTGCTCAAAACGTCTGTCCGAAGTAGTACGGAGACTCGAACGTTGGACACTATAGGCACCGTTGACAGTAAGTCCTTGTCATAGAGGGAATCGCAAACGTAGTCTAACTTGACTATCGACGTTGCCCAACACGGATCGTACATAGATAATTGGTTTCAGTACCCAAAGGCATAGAAGGGAGATGTCTTTCAACACGAGATTTGTTCGCCGAATACGAAGCTCCTTGTCCAGGATTATCGCAATCTACTCACTTCTTTGGGTGCTAAACACAGTTGCGGAGAATCAAAACAGGCAGAATCTGGTGATGTCTAGGAACACCATCACAGATGAACGAGATGAGTGCGTGAGGAATGCACGGGTCAAATCTCAGACCCCGGACGTGTTTGACAAAGTAGCACCTTGTCTAGGAAGTTGTATGAACTCTACATCTAATTCGACTGTCGTCGCTGCCCAACACTGCTCATACAAACGAAATTAGATCTGGGACCTAGGGACACAAAGGGTGGTAATGGAATGATCTTCCTACACGGGGTAGGCTTTCGCTGGCTGCAAAGCACTTCGTCGAGGAAAGACAAAAATGGGTGACCCAGGCAAACTATTAGCTTGTCTCGTGATATATACCCACTCTGAGTAAAAGTCTCCTTCAATAGGAATTACACTAATCCGAAAGTTGACGTCTCTTGTGTATAAAAGAAAGTTCTGAGAAACCACCTCATCATACATAGAAAGTAATAGCTATTAACTCGCAATTCCTGGGTATAGAAGAAAGAAACCCACCGAAGATCGATGTGTCGGGCCACTGGTGTAAATACAACGGTGACACATCGTATTTCCATTCTCTGAACTACATCCGGCTGGAAGTCTTGTAGGACCATTGTCCTGCTATAAGAGAAAACCAGCGGGAGTTTACGAATGAACGCTGAAGAAGAAAGAAAGAAAGAAATACCAATTGTTAAAACACGTTTTTACTATTTCTTTAATTGAAAATTATTTCTTATGGTCAGGATATGCTACTATCTTTTAAGATTTGCTATAAGAGTTACTCACATCCACATAGCAGGAGTGATACGCCCGTGTGTTATCAAAGTTATCAAGCGGAGCAAATAGTAAAAACATTATTTGTCATGCGTGTCGTAAGAGAGGGCGAAGGAGGTTAAGAGGTGGAAGTTGGCGTTCCTATGAAGCAGTGGTCGTGTAGTGTTATGTCACTCGACCGCCGATACTGAACCCGACTTTAGATTTCACTTCTTTGTTCCTAGTTTGAAAGAAAAATTGATCCCTTGGTTCACACTGACTCTAAGAATAAGGAGGTTCTATCATTTTCTAGAAAGGTCACGTAAGTACACCATCCCTACTGAGCAAAAGAGGTACGCACGCTAGTTAGGTAATTTCTAGTAAACACTTTCTAGGCAACTGAACAGTTATGAGTAACGGTGTGCTGTGACTGTCACCTGTTATACTACCTTTACATATTACCTTTACAATTACCTCATAGAACAAATAACACTATCACAAAAGCTATGCCAAAGTCTATTGTTTCAGGACGAAAGGGGAAGATGTCGAAGTCAACCGTAAACCATGACGCACTGTCCTTCTCCCGACTACATCCTGCTAATATACAGTAGTTTTAAAACAAAATCAGAAGATGAAAAAACATACTTTAGTAGTTATGTGTAATATTGACAGATTCTATCCATCATTTTCAGTAATAAAGACTTGATCAAAAAAGGAGTAGTTATATGTAGCATTGGCAGATTCTATCCATCACTTTCACTGATAAAGATCACAACACTATTAGTTTATGTGTAACATTGAAAGATTATATCCATCACTTCCACTGATAAAGATGTGATCAAAGCACGAATAGTGTATATTTAACATTGGCGGATTCTACCCATAATTTTCAGTAATAAAGACTTGTGAAGACAGACAGACACTTTAAATGACATGAGTATACATGTAACATTGACATATTCTGTCCATCACTTTCACTGATAAAGATTGTGAAGACAGACATTTTCAAGACAGACACTATGTTACAGATAACAATAAAACACTTGCATAGAAATATGCAATGTCAATTACATTATGTTTGTGCGCTTCTTCACCAGGCCTCAGCTTTCAGTAAAGCGCAAATTGACATTCGATCACAATCAACTTGAATTAGTTCATAGTTTTGTATCTGGAAAAAATTCTTTCCATCTAATCTCTAGTTTTCTTCTGCCGTAAGTCGGTTTCCTGAAACAGTATTGTCATATTGACCCAAATTTAAAAAGAAAATGCTATTTCTAAATGACACTGGCTGTGGAAATTTATATGTTGACCATATTTTGTATTTTTGGTCAGTTTAAACGTGTATTCATTTGTATACATTTTTGGTCTAATTCCATAAAAAATATGAGATGTTACGTCCAGTATGTAATAATGTTGATAGAAATGTTTCGTTATTGCTGCAATAAATAAATAGATAAATAATATAGCTGAATACGATGCAGTAAAAATAGTTAACATTTTAATTTAAATTCATTTAAATTAATTAAATCTCATTTTTGGTGTCATGTGACATATTCCTTCCAGAACGTTGTCTTCGCAATAAACTCTCTGAACCTTTCTCTGTCTTGGATGATGTGGCTTGCATTTTTTAGCGATATTTTCGTGTTATCTCTAATGTCGTCAGTCCATCGTCTTCTTGCCTGCCCTTTCTCCACCGCCCAGGTACTCTTTCCTCCATTATTTGTATTTCTAAACAGTTGTGTCTCTTTATATGACCAAACAGGCGTACTTTTTTTTGTTATTGTGTTTAGTAACCAACACTCTGGAATCTTCAATGTGTTTATAATATCTGAGTTTCTGATTTGTTTCCTTCCATGGTATTCTAAGTATCTTTCTGTAGCATTTCAGCTCGATTGCGTTGATCTTCTTTGCCGCTGTTTTACTTAGGGTCCATGTTTCACAGCCGTATATCTCATTTTAGTATTCTTTAATTACATTTTGTGCATAGTTTCGTCATTTTATCCACTGTCATTTGTTTCCGACTTCCAACAATCTGGTAACTTTCTGTGAATGAACACAGTCGCCAAAAACATACTTTGATTATCTGAAAGATAGTCGCTAACGGGTTTGATCTGCTACGGTCCTAATTTAATGCACAGTTACTTAAGGGAAAGACTATCAATCGTCTAGTAATAATTATCTGTCAGTGAAGTTTGCCGTTTACCTTCCTCTTTCCTTCTTTTCTGTCTCTTTTGTTGTATGTATTTTCTTCTCTGTCTGCGTGTATGATGTGTTAACCACCGACAGTTATTCAATAGATACAGACAGTAAACAAGCCAAACACAAACTAAATCAATTATATGGTAGTAGTAGTAGTAGTAGTAGTAGTAGTAGTAGTAATAGCAGTACTAGGAACCGTAGCAGTAGTTTTAACAGTAGTAGTAGTAGTAGTACTAGTAGTAGTAGCAGCAGTAGAAGTAGCAGCAGTAATAATAGCAGCGGTAGTAGCAGCAGTAGTAATAGCAGTGGAATAGCCACAGTAGCAGCAGCTGTAGTAGTAGTTTTCCTAAGATTGCATGGGGACATTGGGGTTTCTACTAGTCCAATGACCGTACGCTATTGGTCAATAACTTACCCCAATGCTCAAAATGTAATATTTATGTTTGTATTCTTTAGTATTTTTGCATATATAGACAACATTGTTAAAGTAAACGAAAGATAGATATAAATGACATTTATACGGTGAACTTAGATTTTTTGACAAGTGTAAAAGGTTTCGACGCAGTCAAAATGTTTAATGCATGTGCGAAATGGAGTGATAGGTTGTTATATCCATCAAATCCTTTTCTATGAATGTAACTCATGGACTGTAAACAAATTATGTCAAAGTGAACTGGAAGCTACTGAGATGTTGTTTTTGGGAAGAATTATTAAAATAACATGACCAGCGATAAGAACTAATGTATATGTCTTCAGAGTTGTTGGCATAAAAAGACAAATTATAGGAAAGAGTAGAGACACACAATCAGGTTTCATAAAGCATGTCATGTCAAAATCGAAAAAGCGCAAATATCTCTATATCGATGTAAACAAATATCACATGACATGAAAGTTCCCTATCTCAAATCACACGAAAATTCGGGAGTCAACACATACACAATAAACTATAACCTTCACAAAAAGTTAAGGACAATTTGTTTAAAGGCCACATTATACAATTATTTTTTTTAATACAGAAAAGCATTTCAAAAAATAGCATGACAAGCTTATCAAATACAATTAACACTATATTTTATGGCGCTAGTATTAACATGTGTAAATTGACAGCAAAACAATCAGCACGACTACATTGTCACAATAAATGAGGATAAAAACAAAGGATAACATTGTCAGTACCCTGTAAATCCTTCAGTATTTGCGATACATTTGATATATTAAAGGTACAACCGTAGCATGGAAAAGATGAGCTTACAAATGAAACATTGGGGCACTGCTGATCACTGATGCTGAATTACCAGAAGCAATTCATGCAGAGTTGCAGGAAAGGACTATATGTTGTAAGATCACTGATGCTGAATTACCAGAAGCAATTCATGCAGAGTTGCAGGAAAGGACTATATGTTGCAGTTCGTCCCAAAAATGTTCTATGGGATTCATATCAGGATTGTTTGCAGGCTAATCCATTCTAGTGACACCCGCTTGGTGCAGGAAAGCATTTATAGCATGAGATTGGTGTAGATTTTCATTATCATCTCGAAGGGCTACATTGTGCCCAATAACTTGCAGTGTACGATGAAAAGAAACAGTAGAATATCTTTACACAAGTGGTTACAATTCTGGTTCCTAATCACATAATAGAAGGAGATTATGTGGAGTAATTAAACCCTTCCCACGTCACCACTGAACCCCCTCCCTCCTGACACCCCTCACAATATTGATTACGTTCGACAATTGCACCATTACCAAGAATTTCGCCACGACGCCTCCATAATCTAATTCGTCCATCTGTAGACTAAATGAAACCGGGACTTATCCTTGAGCATAACGTTATCTCACTATTGCACATCGCCAATGCACCCTCTAAATACACCAAGGTAAATGCGCTTCGCTGTTTGCAGAAATCAAATGTGGTCGAAGGGCTGGACGTCACACACGAAGGTTGACATTTTGAAGGCGATTATGAATAGCCTGATCACTGACTGTAGTGTTGGTAGCATCTTTGATTTACTGTCTGATATCATTTGCACGTCAGTTCTCTGTTTGCAGTGCTTGTCTCTGAATTAAACAATCTTCTAGAGGTGTAGTTACTCTAGGACAACGTGTGATTTGTCGTTTCTCGACATCTTAATCTGGGCTAAGCGCTACTTTAATCTAACAATAAGTGAATGAGATACTACAAGCCTCTCAGCCACATTTCGGATAGTAACACTTTCCTAGAAAAACGCAATGGCTTTTCAATTATCTACAACGTTGAGTTGTCAGCACTGGGGCATATGTTAAAGCTCTGGCTAAGCAACATTTGTGTTGCTTATAAAGATAGTTTTGTGAGTACAGCTCAAGACCAACACTATAATTTCTAAATGCACGTTTTGGCAATTCAGCTAGATTTTTTTCAACACGCTTGCTGCGTTCAACAACTAGTCAAATGCTGTACTGGTGGCCCAAGCAACACGCTTTGAATGTTTGTTTTTCGTGTAAAAAAAATTTCATTATGAAATAGAATTGTTATAATTTTTGGTTCATTCTCAACTACTTGTTCACACTTTTTTTGGAAGGATAGTATTGACATATGATGAGAAGGGATCCCGTAGTTGTAACCTTCGATAACAGTTACCATGTTGTTCCGACAGGCCGACGTTGTGCTTGAACTAGTTACGGGCACAGCGTGGGTGGGCGGAACAACAAAGAAACCTGTCGCAAGGGCCAGAGTTGTGCCCTGATGTCGACGTCTGTTTCGGCGGCATTGGACTAGAAACACCATCGAGTCGAATGGCTTCTGGAACAGAGGGCGGAGCACTTATGGGAATGCCCCACGGGCTGTGACGCCAGTTTTCTAATCAAGAAGAGATGGGTAAAACTATAACATTTAATAACCACTGGTAAGATCAACGGGAGACGAGGCGAATGAGGACAAAGCGATAAATCTGTGGATTAATTGTCCCCGTGGCATGGGAGAATGTCACGAACTGGACTTATTAAGTTTACAAGAGACAGAGATGTGAAGAAACTTGACAACCTAATGCAACTAAACATTTAGCTTGATTGGTTGCTAGATTGATTTAAATCAAGTGTATATAGCTAATTTCTCTATTTTGCATGTATTATGTGACCCCCTTTACCACCATCCAGACAACTGAAATTAGTTTTACATTCTTCAATAATTTCGCGACGTTTTCGACCTTTCTATCACAGCCTGTCTTCTCTTTTATTCGAGACGGTCTCTTTGTATCTCGCATTGTCGTTCTTCTTTTCGATGTGCCACTATCTATCAAATCTTATTATCGTTTTTTTACTCTCGTGACCTTCCTTCACACTGATGTGTAATATTATTCTCCTCTTTAATCTCTCGTGGCCTTCTTTCAATCTAATACACATTTTTATTAACGTTCTTATCTCTCGTAACCTTCCTTCAATCTAACATAAAATGTTATTAACGTTCTTATCGCTAGTGACCTTTCTTCAATCTGATATCAAAGCTGAATATCGTTTTTAATCAATATCTTGAATTAGCTAAAATTTGGAAATATTGTATTATTTTGGCAAAAATAGTCATAATAATAATTTTAATAATCGAAACATATCGAAGCGTAAGGCATTGTTATACAACATATGATGAATTTTGAGGCACCACTAGTACCCAGTAGCTACGGCGTTCGAATAACCGAATTTGATGCGTTGATTTTGCAAGGCGAGCTCACTTTCAAATCTGTTACCGTTCCTACCGAAGGAATGATTCTAAACGGGAAATATTACATTGTGTTTATGAAAAACGGTGAATGTAAGAGTCATAATTAAAGACAGAAAATATATAATTGCTATTCTGAAATTCAGTGAATGAAAAAGTCATTGTAACACAAACGTATTAGTCATCTTCATTACAGATTTTTAAAGTTAGTTTTAGAAATAATTAAGTTCTATTTACATTTAATAAGGATTATTGAATATGCTGTGCTGGGTCATAGACTATCTACGTACAAAGAATAGTTCGCAGCCACTATCGGTCTCACTTGAGTATTTGATTCTTCTGGGATTACCTCTTTTATCCAATTCTCAATAGCATCATCATCATCAGGTGCCATGCCGGTTGGGGTAAGCGATCATGGATCTCCACAGCTCTCTATCTCTAGTATTATTTATCAAGATCGTTTTGTTTCCCTGCCGTGCCAGGTGGTCAAATTGGCTAATATTTTATTACGTGGTCGCCCTCTGTCTCTGTTGCCTTCAATCTTGCATGTTGTGACTATGTTCTCCAAACCTGCCAGTCTAATGAAGTGGCCAAAAAATGAAGATTGTTTTTTACTTATATTATTGATTAAGGTCCGTTTCGAACTTGACTCTTTCAACACCTCCACACTAAGTTTTTTCCGGCAGTCCATGGTATTCTCAGCATTCTTCTGTAGAACCACATCTCTATTGCCTCTAATTTCCTATTTTCATCACTAGCATACTTACTGAGAATAAAACAATCAAATGGACTTCCATAAGAACAAAAACTGTACGTGTGTTATTTTTATACTTAGACAGCTAACAGAAAGAGCCACAGAAAACAACAAAGAATTATACATCGAATTAGTCAACCAAGAAAAGGCCTACGACAGAGTAGACAGACATCAACTATGGAAAATACTAGCAGTATACATAATAGCAGAACATTTAATCAACATATGCAATGGCATTTATACTAATAGCCAATGTGAAGTAAGAAAAAATACAGGCGAGCACATTAAGTTTCAAATTCAATTAGGAGTTCGCCAGGAGCATGTCATTCCCCCCCCCCCCCTACTTTTTATAACATATATCGACAGATCTGTAAACTAACAAGTACCAATGAATCTGACATGAACGACAAATTGAACGAACTACTCTTTTCAGATGACCACGTGCTAATCGTGACATCAGAAGAACAATTGCAAGAACACATGAACAAACTCCACACAACATGTCAACACTTCTACATGAAGATTAATATTGAAAAGACAGAAATAATGACAATAGCAAAGAAGAAAAGAAATATGACAATCTCCATCGATAATGAACAATATAAACAGGTCTGAGGGTTTCAATTACTTAGGAAGCATTATATCAAATGAAGGGAAAAACAGTAAAGATATACAAAATAGATGCAACAAAACATACCAGATCCTATGACAGATGACACGCATTTTTAAGAACAACATCTAAACATAGACACAACAGTTGCATTTTACAAGACTATTATTATCCCATAACAGTGCTACCAGTGCCATACTTGGACAATGACAGCATAAGAGCAAGCAAAATAGTGATAGCAGAACGAAGAATACTCGGAGTGTCATTAAGTGATACAATTGGAAACGATAATATCAGACGGAGAGATTTGTTCAAAACTCTCAACGAAATGAGAATGAAAAACGAAAGCTACAACCCAACTGCAATAATAAATAGCAGAGATAGATTACCTATACTTAATGGAAACGATAGGAAAAATAGGTGGTAAGCCTTACCTTCTCCAAGAACTGTATAATCCTAACGTTCTGATGCAACATACATACGGGAGAATAGATCACAACATCACTGAGCCAGAAATGTTAAGCTAAGAAATAGAAATGACTATCAAGGACAGGCAATTTCTTGTTTGGCCAAACAAGAAATTGCCTGTCAGAGATGTCATACCCAACGAAACCATTAAAGCATGTAAAAATATTGTGGTAAAATAGCTGCAAAGAATATTCATAATAGCATGTAAAGAAAGGGAAGTTCCAGAGGACTGATAAAAGTCAGTAATCGTGCCATTGTGGAAAAATATGGGAAACAAAAGAGAATGCGAAACATACCAAGGCATCTCACTATTAAGCCACACCGGAAAAATCTATGCAAAGATAATAGAACAACGTGCAAGATACATCGCCGAACCATAATTCAGCTCCTCTCAATTTGGCTTCAGAAGAGGGATTAGTTGCCAAGACACCTTGTTCAAGCTGCGGCAAATGAGTGAGAGAACAATAGAATACAACAACGAACTAAACGCAATATTTATAGATCAAGTGAAAACGTTTGATAGTCAGTAGAGACCTAATATGGGAAACTCTAGAAATGTATTGATTCAAAGACACTTATTAGAAAGTATACAAGCTTTGTATAAAAACTGCCAGTGCGTGGTAAGAATATCAGATGGTATTACAGACGCATTGGAGACAAATACAGAATTGTGTTAGAGTTGCGTGATCTCACATTACTTTTCAATATATCAATCAAACCATCAAGTGCCATGACAAATGGCGTATGTGATCATCTTTCTCCACGACCCTCTGTCTCTTGTGTTGTCAATAAACTCGATTGGTGAACTTCTACCTGCCAAAATAGAAGTAGGTACAGTACTAGTCCATCTATCAACTTTGCTCTTTGTTGTCCCCTATCTCTTCTCCCCTTGATCTTTCCAATTGTTAGTAAGTGCTCAAGCTGTGTTCTTCTCAACACATTAGGGCATGAAATCTTTACTGTCTGTCCCTAATATTTGATATGATTGATTTTTTTATACCAGCATCAATGAGAACCTCTGCATTAGTTTTCGAAGCTGTCCATGCGACAATCAATACAAGGTAAATGCGTGAAAAGTAACAACAATCGTACTTACGTATTACACAAGTTTATATAATCGTTTCAATCAGACACGACAGACTAAATCTAAAACTAGTGGGAAATGATGTGCACACAAGAAAACATACAAATTACAATATACAAATCATATTCAACGTTTCAACCAAAAGGTCTTTATCAAGATACACACAAAACATCAAAAGACGACGAATGGAAAAATTATCACAACAAACAAACGTATCCAATGGAAATATGGAAATGATATGCCGGATGGTCAGAAGTACATAAAAAACGTAACTATATGTGGAAACGAAACGAGCAAAAAGATGAGTAAATGACGGAACAAAAAGAATAAAGACAAAGACCACACCAACCCAATACTAGACATAAGAGTGGTCGGAATTGAGTCCAAAAGGCTTGAGTATACCCAATTCAAAAATGAGACGATTTTATATAGCGTCCCTAGATCTATCATCGGTGGTGCAGGATCTGATGGCGGTGACTTGAATATCACAAGCACCATGATGACCATCGCCATTAAAGTGTGTGGCCACAGGAGTGGGTGTTCTATGCTTGATGGCATGAAGATGGTTACACAAGCGATCGCTCAGTCTTAAGCCGGTTTCCCCGATGTACTGTTTGCCGCAGCGTTTACACATGATCACGTAAATGACATTACGGGACTCACATGTAAAGGCCTCATCGATGGAGAAAGTGGCCTTGGGAAATGAAATACAGCGCATCTGAACCACTGAACCATGTCCATGTATAGCAACGACCACGTGAGCAACGAACAGTGCCAAAATGTTCGGGAACGGCGATGGTCATCATGGTGCTTTTGATATTCAGGTCACCGCTATCAGATCTTGCACCACCGATGACAGATCTAGGTACGCTATAGAAAATTGTCTCATTTTTTAATTGGGTACACTCAAGCCTTTTGGACTCAATTCCGACCACTCTCATGTCTAGTATTGGGTTGGTGTTGTCTTTGTCTTTATTCTTTTTGTTCCGTCATTTACTCATCTTTTTGTTCGTTACATTTCCACATATATTTATGTTTTTTATGTACTTCCTGACTTTCCGGCATCTCATTTCCATATTTCCGTTGGATACGTTTGTTTGTTGTGATACTTTTTTTCCATTCGTCGTCTTTTTATGTTTTGTGTGTATAAAGACCTTTTGGATGAAACGTTGAATATGATTTGTATGTTATAATTTGTATGTTTTCTTGTGTGCACCTCATTTCCCACTAGTTTTAGATATAGTCTGTCGTGTCTGATTGAAACGATTATATAAACCTGTGTAATATGTAAGTACGATAAACTGTCCATGGTATTTTCATAACTCTTCTAAAAAAACAACATCTCTGTAACTTTTAATTCACTTTGAATTTTTTGAGTACAGCTCATGTTTCAATATATACATAGATAGAATAATAAAAGTGGCACAAAGTGTAGAGGGAAAAATAACCGACTCAAAACAAGATAACTGAGAATAAATAAATAATAAATTAAACGAACTGCTTTTCGCAGACGACCAGAGTCTCATATACGAAAACAAAGAACAACTGAAAAATCATTTTAACTCACTATCTACAACATGCATATCAATACAAAAAAGACGAAATCTATGCATAACACCGATCTTACTAAGCATCAGATAGATAACATAGGAGTAAAACAAGCATCGGAAACAAACATTTTTTTCACAGAAAATTGAAACAATGACAGAGAAATAGAGACGAGATGTCAAAAGGCAAATGAAGTAACATACCAACTGTCACCACTATTTCTTCATCCCAAGATCGAGATGATAGTTTAAAGACAAATGAATTACAGTATATTCCTAACAACACTGTGTTACCAGTGCAAAACGTGGACTCTCACATCTTGACATTACAGAAAGATGTGAGATGAAATGCTTGAGGAAAGCTGCAAGGGTCACAAGGTCACGGAAAAGATGGATAGAAAACGTTAGGGGCATCTTGAACAAACACAGTCATAGCACAGCCGAGGCAACACATCTGACCCTGGAAAACAAGCTAGAGCTCCAATCAACCCCATTCCCCCCTCCACACACGCAGGCGTTTAACGGTAACAAACCACATGGGGAAAGACAATAGACGAATAAACATCAAACAAATAACGAAAACAATACTAGTATTGAAACACATCATGAGACAGATCAAGTGGTTCTCAAATACTTCGAGACTACCAACAGACTTCGTGCCACAGATGGTCATTACACATAGACATTACGGCTATAAAGGCAGAAAATATAAAAGATGGATCACAGAAATAAAAGAGAATACGGGAATAAGCTTACACTCAGCATACATGAGGGTTATTTCCAGAGAACTCAGGGGAAACAGTAGATAGATAGATAGATCAGCACAGGCAAAGGGGAGGTTAGGGCTAGATTAGATAATATTTCTGATAGTCTTGTGGAGAGACCTCATGCAGGGTAAGGGTAAGGGTTAGGGTAAGGGTAAGGGTAAGGGTAAGGGTAAGGGTAAGGGTAAGGGTAAGGGTTAGGGTTAGGGTTAGGGTAAGGGTAAGGGTAAGGGTTAGGGTTAGGGTTAGGGTTAGGGTTAGGGTTAGGGTTAGGGTTAGGGTTAGGGTTAGGGTTAGGGTTAGGGTTAGGGTTAGGGTTAGGGTTAGGGTTAGGGTTAGGGTTAGGGTTAGGGTTAGGGTTAGGGTTAGGGTTAGGGTTAGGGTTAGGGTTAGGGTTAGGGTTAGGGTTAGGGTTAGGGTTAGGGTTAGGGTTAGGGTTAGGGTTAGGGTTAGGGTTAGGGTTAGGGTTAGGGTTAGGGTTAGGGTTAGGGTTAGGGTTAGGGTTAGGGTTAGGGTTAGGGTTAGGGTTAGGGTTAGGGTTAGGGTTAGGGTTAGGGTTAGGGTTAGGGTTAGGGTTAGGGTTAGGGTTAGGGTTAGGGTTAGGGTTAGGGTTAGGGTTAGGGTTAGGGTTAGGGTTAGGGTTAGGGTTAGGGTTAGGGTTAGGGTTAGGGTTAGGGTTAGGGTTAGGGTTAGGGTTAGGGTTAGGGTTAGGGTTAGGGTTAGGGTTAGGGTTAGGGTTAGGGTTAGGGTTAGGGTTAGGGTTAGGGTTAGGGTTAGGGTTAGGGTTAGGGTTAGGGTTAGGGTTAGGGTTAGGGTTAGGGTTAGGGTTAGGGTTAGGGTTAGGGTTAGGGTTAGGGTTAGGGTTAGGGTTAGGGTTAGGGTTAGGGTTAGGGTTAGGGTTAGGGTTAGGGTTAGGGTTAGGGTTAGGGTTAGGGTTAGGGTTAGGGTTAGGGTTAGGGTTAGGGTTAGGGTTAGGGTTAGGGTTAGGGTTAGGGTTAGGGTTAGGGTTAGGGTTAGGGTTAGGGTTAGGGTTAGGGTTAGGGTTAGGGTTAGGGTTAGGGTTAGGGTTAGGGTTAGGGTTAGGGTTAGGGTTAGGGTTAGGGTTAGGGTTAGGGTTAGGGTTAGGGTTAGGGTTAGGGTTAGGGTTAGGGTTAGGGTTAGGGTTAGGGTTAGGGTTAGGGTTAGGGTTAGGGTTAGGGTTAGGGTTAGGGTTAGGGTTAGGGTTAGGGTTAGGGTTAGGGTTAGGGTTAGGGTTAGGGTTAGGGTTAGGGTTAGGGTTAGGGTTAGGGTTAGGGTTAGGGTTAGGGTTAGGGTTAGGGTTAGGGTTAGGGTTAGGGTTAGGGTTAGGGTTAGGGTTAGGGTTAGGGTTAGGGTTAGGGTTAGGGTTAGGGTTAGGGTTAGGGTTAGGGTTAGGGTTAGGGTTAGGGTTAGGGTTAGGGTTAGGGTTAGGGTTAGGGTTAGGGTTAGGGTTAGGGTTAGGGTTAGGGTTAGGGTTAGGGTTAGGGTTAGGGTTAGGGTTAGGGTTAGGGTTAGGGTTAGGGTTAGGGTTAGGGTTAGGGTTAGGGTTAGGGTTAGGGTTAGGGTTAGGGTTAGGGTTAGGGTTAGGGTTAGGGTTAGGGTTAGGGTTAGGGTTAGGGTTAGGGTTAGGGTTAGGGTTAGGGTTAGGGTTAGGGTTAGGGTTAGGGTTAGGGTTAGGGTTAGGGTTAGGGTTAGGGTTAGGGTTAGGGTTAGGGTTAGGGTTAGGGTTAGGGTTAGGGTTAGGGTTAGGGTTAGGGTTAGGGTTAGGGTTAGGGTTAGGGTTAGGGTTAGGGTTAGGGTTAGGGTTAGGGTTAGGGTTAGGGTTAGGGTTAGGGTTAGGGTTAGGGTTAGGGTTAGGGTTAGGGTTAGGGTTAGGGTTAGGGTTAGGGTTAGGGTTAGGGTTAGGGTTAGGGTTAGGGTTAGGGTTAGGGTTAGGGTTAGGGTTAGGGTTAGGGTTAGGGTTAGGGTTAGGGTTAGGGTTAGGGTTAGGGTTAGGGTTAGGGTTAGGGTTAGGGTTAGGGTTAGGGTTAGGGTTAGGGTTAGGGTTAGGGTTAGGGTTAGGGTTAGGGTTAGGGTTAGGGTTAGGGTTAGGGTTAGGGTTAGGGTTAGGGTTAGGGTTAGGGTTAGGGTTAGGGTTAGGGTTAGGGTTAGGGTTAGGGTTAGGGTTAGGGTTAGGGTTAGGGTTAGGGTTAGGGTTAGGGTTAGGGTTAGGGTTAGGGTTAGGGTTAGGGTTAGGGTTAGGGTTAGGGTTAGGGTTAGGGTTAGGGTTAGGGTTAGGGTTAGGGTTAGGGTTAGGGTTAGGGTTAGGGTTAGGGTTAGGGTTAGGGTTAGGGTTAGGGTTAGGGTTAGGGTTAGGGTTAGGGTTAGGGTTAGGGTTAGGGTTAGGGTTAGGGTTAGGGTTAGGGTTAGGGTTAGGGTTAGGGTTAGGGTTAGGGTTAGGGTTAGGGTTAGGGTTAGGGTTAGGGTTAGGGTTAGGGTTAGGGTTAGGGTTAGGGTTAGGGTTAGGGTTAGGGTTAGGGTTAGGGTTAGGGTTAGGGTTAGGGTTAGGGTTAGGGTTAGGGTTAGGGTTAGGGTTAGGGTTAGGGTTAGGGTTAGGGTTAGGGTTAGGGTTAGGGTTAGGGTTAGGGTTAGGGTTAGGGTTAGGGTTAGGGTTAGGGTTAGGGTTAGGGTTAGGGTTAGGGTTAGGGTTAGGGTTAGGGTTAGGGTTAGGGTTAGGGTTAGGGTTAGGGTTAGGGTTAGGGTTAGGGTTAGGGTTAGGGTTAGGGTTAGGGTTAGGGTTAGGGTTAGGGTTAGGGTTAGGGTTAGGGTTAGGGTTAGGGTTAGGGTTAGGGTTAGGGTTAGGGTTAGGGTTAGGGTTAGGGTTAGGGTTAGGGTTAGGGTTAGGGTTAGGGTTAGGGTTAGGGTTAGGGTTAGGGTTAGGGTTAGGGTTAGGGTTAGGGTTAGGGTTAGGGTTAGGGTTAGGGTTAGGGTTAGGGTTAGGGTTAGGGTTAGGGTTAGGGTTAGGGTTAGGGTTAGGGTTAGGGTTAGGGTTAGGGTTAGGGTTAGGGTTAGGGTTAGGGTTAGGGTTAGGGTTAGGGTTAGGGTTAGGGTTAGGGTTAGGGTTAGGGTTAGGGTTAGGGTTAGGGTTAGGGTTAGGGTTAGGGTTAGGGTTAGGGTTAGGGTTAGGGTTAGGGTTAGGGTTAGGGTTAGGGTTAGGGTTAGGGTTAGGGTTAGGGTTAGGGTTAGGGTTAGGGTTAGGGTTAGGGTTAGGGTTAGGGTTAGGGTTAGGGTTAGGGTTAGGGTTAGGGTTAGGGTTAGGGTTAGGGTTAGGGTTAGGGTTAGGGTTAGGGTTAGGGTTAGGGTTAGGGTTAGGGTTAGGGTTAGGGTTAGGGTTAGGGTTAGGGTTAGGGTTAGGGTTAGGGTTAGGGTTAGGGTTAGGGTTAGGGTTAGGGTTAGGGTTAGGGTTAGGGTTAGGGTTAGGGTTAGGGTTAGGGTTAGGGTTAGGGTTAGGGTTAGGGTTAGGGTTAGGGTTAGGGTTAGGGTTAGGGTTAGGGTTAGGGTTAGGGTTAGGGTTAGGGTTAGGGTTAGGGTTAGGGTTAGGGTTAGGGTTAGGGTTAGGGTTAGGGTTAGGGTTAGGGTTAGGGTTAGGGTTAGGGTTAGGGTTAGGGTTAGGGTTAGGGTTAGGGTTAGGGTTAGGGTTAGGGTTAGGGTTAGGGTTAGGGTTAGGGTTAGGGTTAGGGTTAGGGTTAGGGTTAGGGTTAGGGTTAGGGTTAGGGTTAGGGTTAGGGTTAGGGTTAGGGTTAGGGTTAGGGTTAGGGTTAGGGTTAGGGTTAGGGTTAGGGTTAGGGTTAGGGTTAGGGTTAGGGTTAGGGTTAGGGTTAGGGTTAGGGTTAGGGTTAGGGTTAGGGTTAGGGTTAGGGTTAGGGTTAGGGTTAGGGTTAGGGTTAGGGTTAGGGTTAGGGTTAGGGTTAGGGTTAGGGTTAGGGTTAGGGTTAGGGTTAGGGTTAGGGTTAGGGTTAGGGTTAGGGTTAGGGTTAGGGTTAGGGTTAGGGTTAGGGTTAGGGTTAGGGTTAGGGTTAGGGTTAGGGTTAGGGTTAGGGTTAGGGTTAGGGTTAGGGTTAGGGTTAGGGTTAGGGTTAGGGTTAGGGTTAGGGTTAGGGTTAGGGTTAGGGTTAGGGTTAGGGTTAGGGTTAGGGTTAGGGTTAGGGTTAGGGTTAGGGTTAGGGTTAGGGTTAGGGTTAGGGTTAGGGTTAGGGTTAGGGTTAGGGTTAGGGTTAGGGTTAGGGTTAGGGTTAGGGTTAGGGTTAGGGTTAGGGTTAGGGTTAGGGTTAGGGTTAGGGTTAGGGTTAGGGTTAGGGTTAGGGTTAGGGTTAGGGTTAGGGTTAGGGTTAGGGTTAGGGTTAGGGTTAGGGTTAGGGTTAGGGTTAGGGTTAGGGTTAGGGTTAGGGTTAGGGTTAGGGTTAGGGTTAGGGTTAGGGTTAGGGTTAGGGTTAGGGTTAGGGTTAGGGTTAGGGTTAGGGTTAGGGTTAGGGTTAGGGTTAGGGTTAGGGTTAGGGTTAGGGTTAGGGTTAGGGTTAGGGTTAGGGTTAGGGTTAGGGTTAGGGTTAGGGTTAGGGTTAGGGTTAGGGTTAGGGTTAGGGTTAGGGTTAGGGTTAGGGTTAGGGTTAGGGTTAGGGTTAGGGTTAGGGTTAGGGTTAGGGTTAGGGTTAGGGTTAGGGTTAGGGTTAGGGTTAGGGTTAGGGTTAGGGTTAGGGTTAGGGTTAGGGTTAGGGTTAGGGTTAGGGTTAGGGTTAGGGTTAGGGTTAGGGTTAGGGTTAGGGTTAGGGTTAGGGTTAGGGTTAGGGTTAGGGTTAGGGTTAGGGTTAGGGTTAGGGTTAGGGTTAGGGTTAGGGTTAGGGTTAGGGTTAGGGTTAGGGTTAGGGTTAGGGTTAGGGTTAGGGTTAGGGTTAGGGTTAGGGTTAGGGTTAGGGTTAGGGTTAGGGTTAGGGTTAGGGTTAGGGTTAGGGTTAGGGTTAGGGTTAGGGTTAGGGTTAGGGTTAGGGTTAGGGTTAGGGTTAGGGTTAGGGTTAGGGTTAGGGTTAGGGTTAGGGTTAGGGTTAGGGTTAGGGTTAGGGTTAGGGTTAGGGTTAGGGTTAGGGTTAGGGTTAGGGTTAGGGTTAGGGTTAGGGTTAGGGTTAGGGTTAGGGTTAGGGTTAGGGTTAGGGTTAGGGTTAGGGTTAGGGTTAGGGTTAGGGTTAGGGTTAGGGTTAGGGTTAGGGTTAGGGTTAGGGTTAGGGTTAGGGTTAGGGTTAGGGTTAGGGTTAGGGTTAGGGTTAGGGTTAGGGTTAGGGTTAGGGTTAGGGTTAGGGTTAGGGTTAGGGTTAGGGTTAGGGTTAGGGTTAGGGTTAGGGTTAGGGTTAGGGTTAGGGTTAGGGTTAGGGTTAGGGTTAGGGTTAGGGTTAGGGTTAGGGTTAGGGTTAGGGTTAGGGTTAGGGTTAGGGTTAGGGTTAGGGTTAGGGTTAGGGTTAGGGTTAGGGTTAGGGTTAGGGTTAGGGTTAGGGTTAGGGTTAGGGTTAGGGTTAGGGTTAGGGTTAGGGTTAGGGTTAGGGTTAGGGTTAGGGTTAGGGTTAGGGTTAGGGTTAGGGTTAGGGTTAGGGTTAGGGTTAGGGTTAGGGTTAGGGTTAGGGTTAGGGTTAGGGTTAGGGTTAGGGTTAGGGTTAGGGTTAGGGTTAGGGTTAGGGTTAGGGTTAGGGTTAGGGTTAGGGTTAGGGTTAGGGTTAGGGTTAGGGTTAGGGTTAGGGTTAGGGTTAGGGTTAGGGTTAGGGTTAGGGTTAGGGTTAGGGTTAGGGTTAGGGTTAGGGTTAGGGTTAGGGTTAGGGTTAGGGTTAGGGTTAGGGTTAGGGTTAGGGTTAGGGTTAGGGTTAGGGTTAGGGTTAGGGTTAGGGTTAGGGTTAGGGTTAGGGTTAGGGTTAGGGTTAGGGTTAGGGTTAGGGTTAGGGTTAGGGTTAGGGTTAGGGTTAGGGTTAGGGTTAGGGTTAGGGTTAGGGTTAGGGTTAGGGTTAGGGTTAGGGTTAGGGTTAGGGTTAGGGTTAGGGTTAGGGTTAGGGTTAGGGTTAGGGTTAGGGTTAGGGTTAGGGTTAGGGTTAGGGTTAGGGTTAGGGTTAGGGTTAGGGTTAGGGTTAGGGTTAGGGTTAGGGTTAGGGTTAGGGTTAGGGTTAGGGTTAGGGTTAGGGTTAGGGTTAGGGTTAGGGTTAGGGTTAGGGTTAGGGTTAGGGTTAGGGTTAGGGTTAGGGTTAGGGTTAGGGTTAGGGTTAGGGTTAGGGTTAGGGTTAGGGTTAGGGTTAGGGTTAGGGTTAGGGTTAGGGTTAGGGTTAGGGTTAGGGTTAGGGTTAGGGTTAGGGTTAGGGTTAGGGTTAGGGTTAGGGTTAGGGTTAGGGTTAGGGTTAGGGTTAGGGTTAGGGTTAGGGTTAGGGTTAGGGTTAGGGTTAGGGTTAGGGTTAGGGTTAGGGTTAGGGTTAGGGTTAGGGTTAGGGTTAGGGTTAGGGTTAGGGTTAGGGTTAGGGTTAGGGTTAGGGTTAGGGTTAGGGTTAGGGTTAGGGTTAGGGTTAGGGTTAGGGTTAGGGTTAGGGTTAGGGTTAGGGTTAGGGTTAGGGTTAGGGTTAGGGTTAGGGTTAGGGTTAGGGTTAGGGTTAGGGTTAGGGTTAGGGTTAGGGTTAGGGTTAGGGTTAGGGTTAGGGTTAGGGTTAGGGTTAGGGTTAGGGTTAGGGTTAGGGTTAGGGTTAGGGTTAGGGTTAGGGTTAGGGTTAGGGTTAGGGTTAGGGTTAGGGTTAGGGTTAGGGTTAGGGTTAGGGTTAGGGTTAGGGTTAGGGTTAGGGTTAGGGTTAGGGTTAGGGTTAGGGTTAGGGTTAGGGTTAGGGTTAGGGTTAGGGTTAGGGTTAGGGTTAGGGTTAGGGTTAGGGTTAGGGTTAGGGTTAGGGTTAGGGTTAGGGTTAGGGTTAGGGTTAGGGTTAGGGTTAGGGTTAGGGTTAGGGTTAGGGTTAGGGTTAGGGTTAGGGTTAGGGTTAGGGTTAGGGTTAGGGTTAGGGTTAGGGTTAGGGTTAGGGTTAGGGTTAGGGTTAGGGTTAGGGTTAGGGTTAGGGTTAGGGTTAGGGTTAGGGTTAGGGTTAGGGTTAGGGTTAGGGTTAGGGTTAGGGTTAGGGTTAGGGTTAGGGTTAGGGTTAGGGTTAGGGTTAGGGTTAGGGTTAGGGTTAGGGTTAGGGTTAGGGTTAGGGTTAGGGTTAGGGTTAGGGTTAGGGTTAGGGTTAGGGTTAGGGTTAGGGTTAGGGTTAGGGTTAGGGTTAGGGTTAGGGTTAGGGTTAGGGTTAGGGTTAGGGTTAGGGTTAGGGTTAGGGTTAGGGTTAGGGTTAGGGTTAGGGTTAGGGTTAGGGTTAGGGTTAGGGTTAGGGTTAGGGTTAGGGTTAGGGTTAGGGTTAGGGTTAGGGTTAGGGTTAGGGTTAGGGTTAGGGTTAGGGTTAGGGTTAGGGTTAGGGTTAGGGTTAGGGTTAGGGTTAGGGTTAGGGTTAGGGTTAGGGTTAGGGTTAGGGTTAGGGTTAGGGTTAGGGTTAGGGTTAGGGTTAGGGTTAGGGTTAGGGTTAGGGTTAGGGTTAGGGTTAGGGTTAGGGTTAGGGTTAGGGTTAGGGTTAGGGTTAGGGTTAGGGTTAGGGTTAGGGTTAGGGTTAGGGTTAGGGTTAGGGTTAGGGTTAGGGTTAGGGTTAGGGTTAGGGTTAGGGTTAGGGTTAGGGTTAGGGTTAGGGTTAGGGTTAGGGTTAGGGTTAGGGTTAGGGTTAGGGTTAGGGTTAGGGTTAGGGTTAGGGTTAGGGTTAGGGTTAGGGTTAGGGTTAGGGTTAGGGTTAGGGTTAGGGTTAGGGTTAGGGTTAGGGTTAGGGTTAGGGTTAGGGTTAGGGTTAGGGTTAGGGTTAGGGTTAGGGTTAGGGTTAGGGTTAGGGTTAGGGTTAGGGTTAGGGTTAGGGTTAGGGTTAGGGTTAGGGTTAGGGTTAGGGTTAGGGTTAGGGTTAGGGTTAGGGTTAGGGTTAGGGTTAGGGTTAGGGTTAGGGTTAGGGTTAGGGTTAGGGTTAGGGTTAGGGTTAGGGTTAGGGTTAGGGTTAGGGTTAGGGTTAGGGTTAGGGTTAGGGTTAGGGTTAGGGTTAGGGTTAGGGTTAGGGTTAGGGTTAGGGTTAGGGTTAGGGTTAGGGTTAGGGTTAGGGTTAGGGTTAGGGTTAGGGTTAGGGTTAGGGTTAGGGTTAGGGTTAGGGTTAGGGTTAGGGTTAGGGTTAGGGTTAGGGTTAGGGTTAGGGTTAGGGTTAGGGTTAGGGTTAGGGTTAGGGTTAGGGTTAGGGTTAGGGTTAGGGTTAGGGTTAGGGTTAGGGTTAGGGTTAGGGTTAGGGTTAGGGTTAGGGTTAGGGTTAGGGTTAGGGTTAGGGTTAGGGTTAGGGTTAGGGTTAGGGTTAGGGTTAGGGTTAGGGTTAGGGTTAGGGTTAGGGTTAGGGTTAGGGTTAGGGTTAGGGTTAGGGTTAGGGTTAGGGTTAGGGTTAGGGTTAGGGTTAGGGTTAGGGTTAGGGTTAGGGTTAGGGTTAGGGTTAGGGTTAGGGTTAGGGTTAGGGTTAGGGTTAGGGTTAGGGTTAGGGTTAGGGTTAGGGTTAGGGTTAGGGTTAGGGTTAGGGTTAGGGTTAGGGTTAGGGTTAGGGTTAGGGTTAGGGTTAGGGTTAGGGTTAGGGTTAGGGTTAGGGTTAGGGTTAGGGTTAGGGTTAGGGTTAGGGTTAGGGTTAGGGTTAGGGTTAGGGTTAGGGTTAGGGTTAGGGTTAGGGTTAGGGTTAGGGTTAGGGTTAGGGTTAGGGTTAGGGTTAGGGTTAGGGTTAGGGTTAGGGTTAGGGTTAGGGTTAGGGTTAGGGTTAGGGTTAGGGTTAGGGTTAGGGTTAGGGTTAGGGTTAGGGTTAGGGTTAGGGTTAGGGTTAGGGTTAGGGTTAGGGTTAGGGTTAGGGTTAGGGTTAGGGTTAGGGTTAGGGTTAGGGTTAGGGTTAGGGTTAGGGTTAGGGTTAGGGTTAGGGTTAGGGTTAGGGTTAGGGTTAGGGTTAGGGTTAGGGTTAGGGTTAGGGTTAGGGTTAGGGTTAGGGTTAGGGTTAGGGTTAGGGTTAGGGTTAGGGTTAGGGTTAGGGTTAGGGTTAGGGTTAGGGTTAGGGTTAGGGTTAGGGTTAGGGTTAGGGTTAGGGTTAGGGTTAGGGTTAGGGTTAGGGTTAGGGTTAGGGTTAGGGTTAGGGTTAGGGTTAGGGTTAGGGTTAGGGTTAGGGTTAGGGTTAGGGTTAGGGTTAGGGTTAGGGTTAGGGTTAGGGTTAGGGTTAGGGTTAGGGTTAGGGTTAGGGTTAGGGTTAGGGTTAGGGTTAGGGTTAGGGTTAGGGTTAGGGTTAGGGTTAGGGTTAGGGTTAGGGTTAGGGTTAGGGTTAGGGTTAGGGTTAGGGTTAGGGTTAGGGTTAGGGTTAGGGTTAGGGTTAGGGTTAGGGTTAGGGTTAGGGTTAGGGTTAGGGTTAGGGTTAGGGTTAGGGTTAGGGTTAGGGTTAGGGTTAGGGTTAGGGTTAGGGTTAGGGTTAGGGTTAGGGTTAGGGTTAGGGTTAGGGTTAGGGTTAGGGTTAGGGTTAGGGTTAGGGTTAGGGTTAGGGTTAGGGTTAGGGTTAGGGTTAGGGTTAGGGTTAGGGTTAGGGTTAGGGTTAGGGTTAGGGTTAGGGTTAGGGTTAGGGTTAGGGTTAGGGTTAGGGTTAGGGTTAGGGTTAGGGTTAGGGTTAGGGTTAGGGTTAGGGTTAGGGTTAGGGTTAGGGTTAGGGTTAGGGTTAGGGTTAGGGTTAGGGTTAGGGTTAGGGTTAGGGTTAGGGTTAGGGTTAGGGTTAGGGTTAGGGTTAGGGTTAGGGTTAGGGTTAGGGTTAGGGTTAGGGTTAGGGTTAGGGTTAGGGTTAGGGTTAGGGTTAGGGTTAGGGTTAGGGTTAGGGTTAGGGTTAGGGTTAGGGTTAGGGTTAGGGTTAGGGTTAGGGTTAGGGTTAGGGTTAGGGTTAGGGTTAGGGTTAGGGTTAGGGTTAGGGTTAGGGTTAGGGTTAGGGTTAGGGTTAGGGTTAGGGTTAGGGTTAGGGTTAGGGTTAGGGTTAGGGTTAGGGTTAGGGTTAGGGTTAGGGTTAGGGTTAGGGTTAGGGTTAGGGTTAGGGTTAGGGTTAGGGTTAGGGTTAGGGTTAGGGTTAGGGTTAGGGTTAGGGTTAGGGTTAGGGTTAGGGTTAGGGTTAGGGTTAGGGTTAGGGTTAGGGTTAGGGTTAGGGTTAGGGTTAGGGTTAGGGTTAGGGTTAGGGTTAGGGTTAGGGTTAGGGTTAGGGTTAGGGTTAGGGTTAGGGTTAGGGTTAGGGTTAGGGTTAGGGTTAGGGTTAGGGTTAGGGTTAGGGTTAGGGTTAGGGTTAGGGTTAGGGTTAGGGTTAGGGTTAGGGTTAGGGTTAGGGTTAGGGTTAGGGTTAGGGTTAGGGTTAGGGTTAGGGTTAGGGTTAGGGTTAGGGTTAGGGTTAGGGTTAGGGTTAGGGTTAGGGTTAGGGTTAGGGTTAGGGTTAGGGTTAGGGTTAGGGTTAGGGTTAGGGTTAGGGTTAGGGTTAGGGTTAGGGTTAGGGTTAGGGTTAGGGTTAGGGTTAGGGTTAGGGTTAGGGTTAGGGTTAGGGTTAGGGTTAGGGTTAGGGTTAGGGTTAGGGTTAGGGTTAGGGTTAGGGTTAGGGTTAGGGTTAGGGTTAGGGTTAGGGTTAGGGTTAGGGTTAGGGTTAGGGTTAGGGTTAGGGTTAGGGTTAGGGTTAGGGTTAGGGTTAGGGTTAGGGTTAGGGTTAGGGTTAGGGTTAGGGTTAGGGTTAGGGTTAGGGTTAGGGTTAGGGTTAGGGTTAGGGTTAGGGTTAGGGTTAGGGTTAGGGTTAGGGTTAGGGTTAGGGTTAGGGTTAGGGTTAGGGTTAGGGTTAGGGTTAGGGTTAGGGTTAGGGTTAGGGTTAGGGTTAGGGTTAGGGTTAGGGTTAGGGTTAGGGTTAGGGTTAGGGTTAGGGTTAGGGTTAGGGTTAGGGTTAGGGTTAGGGTTAGGGTTAGGGTTAGGGTTAGGGTTAGGGTTAGGGTTAGGGTTAGGGTTAGGGTTAGGGTTAGGGTTAGGGTTAGGGTTAGGGTTAGGGTTAGGGTTAGGGTTAGGGTTAGGGTTAGGGTTAGGGTTAGGGTTAGGGTTAGGGTTAGGGTTAGGGTTAGGGTTAGGGTTAGGGTTAGGGTTAGGGTTAGGGTTAGGGTTAGGGTTAGGGTTAGGGTTAGGGTTAGGGTTAGGGTTAGGGTTAGGGTTAGGGTTAGGGTTAGGGTTAGGGTTAGGGTTAGGGTTAGGGTTAGGGTTAGGGTTAGGGTTAGGGTTAGGGTTAGGGTTAGGGTTAGGGTTAGGGTTAGGGTTAGGGTTAGGGTTAGGGTTAGGGTTAGGGTTAGGGTTAGGGTTAGGGTTAGGGTTAGGGTTAGGGTTAGGGTTAGGGTTAGGGTTAGGGTTAGGGTTAGGGTTAGGGTTAGGGTTAGGGTTAGGGTTAGGGTTAGGGTTAGGGTTAGGGTTAGGGTTAGGGTTAGGGTTAGGGTTAGGGTTAGGGTTAGGGTTAGGGTTAGGGTTAGGGTTAGGGTTAGGGTTAGGGTTAGGGTTAGGGTTAGGGTTAGGGTTAGGGTTAGGGTTAGGGTTAGGGTTAGGGTTAGGGTTAGGGTTAGGGTTAGGGTTAGGGTTAGGGTTAGGGTTAGGGTTAGGGTTAGGGTTAGGGTTAGGGTTAGGGTTAGGGTTAGGGTTAGGGTTAGGGTTAGGGTTAGGGTTAGGGTTAGGGTTAGGGTTAGGGTTAGGGTTAGGGTTAGGGTTAGGGTTAGGGTTAGGGTTAGGGTTAGGGTTAGGGTTAGGGTTAGGGTTAGGGTTAGGGTTAGGGTTAGGGTTAGGGTTAGGGTTAGGGTTAGGGTTAGGGTTAGGGTTAGGGTTAGGGTTAGGGTTAGGGTTAGGGTTAGGGTTAGGGTTAGGGTTAGGGTTAGGGTTAGGGTTAGGGTTAGGGTTAGGGTTAGGGTTAGGGTTAGGGTTAGGGTTAGGGTTAGGGTTAGGGTTAGGGTTAGGGTTAGGGTTAGGGTTAGGGTTAGGGTTAGGGTTAGGGTTAGGGTTAGGGTTAGGGTTAGGGTTAGGGTTAGGGTTAGGGTTAGGGTTAGGGTTAGGGTTAGGGTTAGGGTTAGGGTTAGGGTTAGGGTTAGGGTTAGGGTTAGGGTTAGGGTTAGGGTTAGGGTTAGGGTTAGGGTTAGGGTTAGGGTTAGGGTTAGGGTTAGGGTTAGGGTTAGGGTTAGGGTTAGGGTTAGGGTTAGGGTTAGGGTTAGGGTTAGGGTTAGGGTTAGGGTTAGGGTTAGGGTTAGGGTTAGGGTTAGGGTTAGGGTTAGGGTTAGGGTTAGGGTTAGGGTTAGGGTTAGGGTTAGGGTTAGGGTTAGGGTTAGGGTTAGGGTTAGGGTTAGGGTTAGGGTTAGGGTTAGGGTTAGGGTTAGGGTTAGGGTTAGGGTTAGGGTTAGGGTTAGGGTTAGGGTTAGGGTTAGGGTTAGGGTTAGGGTTAGGGTTAGGGTTAGGGTTAGGGTTAGGGTTAGGGTTAGGGTTAGGGTTAGGGTTAGGGTTAGGGTTAGGGTTAGGGTTAGGGTTAGGGTTAGGGTTAGGGTTAGGGTTAGGGTTAGGGTTAGGGTTAGGGTTAGGGTTAGGGTTAGGGTTAGGGTTAGGGTTAGGGTTAGGGTTAGGGTTAGGGTTAGGGTTAGGGTTAGGGTTAGGGTTAGGGTTAGGGTTAGGGTTAGGGTTAGGGTTAGGGTTAGGGTTAGGGTTAGGGTTAGGGTTAGGGTTAGGGTTAGGGTTAGGGTTAGGGTTAGGGTTAGGGTTAGGGTTAGGGTTAGGGTTAGGGTTAGGGTTAGGGTTAGGGTTAGGGTTAGGGTTAGGGTTAGGGTTAGGGTTAGGGTTAGGGTTAGGGTTAGGGTTAGGGTTAGGGTTAGGGTTAGGGTTAGGGTTAGGGTTAGGGTTAGGGTTAGGGTTAGGGTTAGGGTTAGGGTTAGGGTTAGGGTTAGGGTTAGGGTTAGGGTTAGGGTTAGGGTTAGGGTTAGGGTTAGGGTTAGGGTTAGGGTTAGGGTTAGGGTTAGGGTTAGGGTTAGGGTTAGGGTTAGGGTTAGGGTTAGGGTTAGGGTTAGGGTTAGGGTTAGGGTTAGGGTTAGGGTTAGGGTTAGGGTTAGGGTTAGGGTTAGGGTTAGGGTTAGGGTTAGGGTTAGGGTTAGGGTTAGGGTTAGGGTTAGGGTTAGGGTTAGGGTTAGGGTTAGGGTTAGGGTTAGGGTTAGGGTTAGGGTTAGGGTTAGGGTTAGGGTTAGGGTTAGGGTTAGGGTTAGGGTTAGGGTTAGGGTTAGGGTTAGGGTTAGGGTTAGGGTTAGGGTTAGGGTTAGGGTTAGGGTTAGGGTTAGGGTTAGGGTTAGGGTTAGGGTTAGGGTTAGGGTTAGGGTTAGGGTTAGGGTTAGGGTTAGGGTTAGGGTTAGGGTTAGGGTTAGGGTTAGGGTTAGGGTTAGGGTTAGGGTTAGGGTTAGGGTTAGGGTTAGGGTTAGGGTTAGGGTTAGGGTTAGGGTTAGGGTTAGGGTTAGGGTTAGGGTTAGGGTTAGGGTTAGGGTTAGGGTTAGGGTTAGGGTTAGGGTTAGGGTTAGGGTTAGGGTTAGGGTTAGGGTTAGGGTTAGGGTTAGGGTTAGGGTTAGGGTTAGGGTTAGGGTTAGGGTTAGGGTTAGGGTTAGGGTTAGGGTTAGGGTTAGGGTTAGGGTTAGGGTTAGGGTTAGGGTTAGGGTTAGGGTTAGGGTTAGGGTTAGGGTTAGGGTTAGGGTTAGGGTTAGGGTTAGGGTTAGGGTTAGGGTTAGGGTTAGGGTTAGGGTTAGGGTTAGGGTTAGGGTTAGGGTTAGGGTTAGGGTTAGGGTTAGGGTTAGGGTTAGGGTTAGGGTTAGGGTTAGGGTTAGGGTTAGGGTTAGGGTTAGGGTTAGGGTTAGGGTTAGGGTTAGGGTTAGGGTTAGGGTTAGGGTTAGGGTTAGGGTTAGGGTTAGGGTTAGGGTTAGGGTTAGGGTTAGGGTTAGGGTTAGGGTTAGGGTTAGGGTTAGGGTTAGGGTTAGGGTTAGGGTTAGGGTTAGGGTTAGGGTTAGGGTTAGGGTTAGGGTTAGGGTTAGGGTTAGGGTTAGGGTTAGGGTTAGGGTTAGGGTTAGGGTTAGGGTTAGGGTTAGGGTTAGGGTTAGGGTTAGGGTTAGGGTTAGGGTTAGGGTTAGGGTTAGGGTTAGGGTTAGGGTTAGGGTTAGGGTTAGGGTTAGGGTTAGGGTTAGGGTTAGGGTTAGGGTTAGGGTTAGGGTTAGGGTTAGGGTTAGGGTTAGGGTTAGGGTTAGGGTTAGGGTTAGGGTTAGGGTTAGGGTTAGGGTTAGGGTTAGGGTTAGGGTTAGGGTTAGGGTTAGGGTTAGGGTTAGGGTTAGGGTTAGGGTTAGGGTTAGGGTTAGGGTTAGGGTTAGGGTTAGGGTTAGGGTTAGGGTTAGGGTTAGGGTTAGGGTTAGGGTTAGGGTTAGGGTTAGGGTTAGGGTTAGGGTTAGGGTTAGGGTTAGGGTTAGGGTTAGGGTTAGGGTTAGGGTTAGGGTTAGGGTTAGGGTTAGGGTTAGGGTTAGGGTTAGGGTTAGGGTTAGGGTTAGGGTTAGGGTTAGGGTTAGGGTTAGGGTTAGGGTTAGGGTTAGGGTTAGGGTTAGGGTTAGGGTTAGGGTTAGGGTTAGGGTTAGGGTTAGGGTTAGGGTTAGGGTTAGGGTTAGGGTTAGGGTTAGGGTTAGGGTTAGGGTTAGGGTTAGGGTTAGGGTTAGGGTCAGGGTCAGGGTCAGGGTCAGGGTCAGGGTCAGGGTCAGGGTCAGGGTCAGGGTCAGGGTCAGGGTCAGGGTCAGGGTCAGGGTCAGGGTCAGGGTCAGGGTCAGGGTCAGGGTCAGGGTCAGGGTCAGGGTCAGGGTCAGGGTCAGGGTCAGGGTCAGGGTCAGGGTCAGGGTCAGGGTCAGGGTCAGGGTCAGGGTCAGGGTCAGGGTCAGGGTCAGGGTCAGGGTCAGGGTCAGGGTCAGGGTCAGGGTCAGGGTCAGGGTCAGGGTCAGGGTCAGGGTCAGGGTCAGGGTCAGGGTCAGGGTCAGGGTCAGGGTCAGGGTCAGGGTCAGGGTCAGGGTCAGGGTCAGGGTCAGGGTCAGGGTCAGGGTCAGGGTCAGGGTCAGGGTCAGGGTCAGGGTCAGGGTCAGGGTCAGGGTCAGGGTCAGGGTCAGGGTCAGGGTCAGGGTCAGGGTCAGGGTCAGGGTCAGGGTCAGGGTCAGGGTCAGGGTCAGGGTCAGGGTCAGGGTCAGGGTCAGGGTCAGGGTCAGGGTCAGGGTCAGGGTCAGGGTCAGGGTCAGGGTCAGGGTCAGGGTCAGGGTCAGGGTCAGGGTCAGGGTCAGGGTCAGGGTCAGGGTCAGGGTCAGGGTCAGGGTCAGGGTCAGGGTCAGGGTCAGGGTCAGGGTCAGGGTCAGGGTCAGGGTCAGGGTCAGGGTCAGGGTCAGGGTCAGGGTCAGGGTCAGGGTCAGGGTCAGGGTCAGGGTCAGGGTCAGGGTCAGGGTCAGGGTCAGGGTCAGGGTCAGGGTCAGGGTCAGGGTCAGGGTCAGGGTCAGGGTCAGGGTCAGGGTCAGGGTCAGGGTCAGGGTCAGGGTCAGGGTCAGGGTCAGGGTCAGGGTCAGGGTCAGGGTCAGGGTCAGGGTCAGGGTCAGGGTCAGGGTCAGGGTCAGGGTCAGGGTCAGGGCCAGGGCCAGGGCCAGGGCCAGGGCCAGGGCCAGGGCCAGGGCCAGGGCCAGGGCCAGGGCCAGGGCCAGGGCCAGGGCCAGGGCCAGGGCCAGGGCCAGGGCCAGGGCCAGGGCCAGGGCCAGGGCCAGGGCCAGGGCCAGGGCCAGGGCCAGGTTTAGGGCTAGGGCTAGGGCTAGGGCTAGGGCTAGGGCTCGGGCTCGGGCTCGGGCTCGGGCTAGGGTTAGGGTTAGGGATTCCGGGGTTCCGGGGTTCCGGGGTTCTGGGTTCCGGGTTCCGGGGTCAGGGTCAGGGTCAGGGTCAGGGTTAGGGTTAGGGTTTGAGGGTAGGGCTAGTGCTATGGTTTGGGTTTGGAATTGGATAAGATTAGATTAGATATAATACAAAATATTTCTTCAAGATGGTCTTGCACACTGATCTCATGCAGCGTACGTAGCTTGTTTTTTCAGGGTTAGGGTAAGGCTAGGGTTTGGGTTTATGGTAGGATTAGGGTTTTGGTTTGGTTTAGGGTTTGGTTTTGGCTGTGGGTTTGGGATAGTTTTAGATGTGGTTTAGGGTTATGGTTAGGTTTTGTACTTAGATGTGGGTTTGGGTTATAGTAAGGGTTAGGGTTAGATTAGATTATATTAGATTAGATATAAAACAAAATATTTCTTCAATATAATCTTGCGCACGGATTTCATGCAGCGAAAAGTAACTTGTTTTATCAGGGTTAGTGTAAGGGTTAGGGTTTATGTTAGGGTTAGGGTTTTGATTGTAATGGGGTTTTGATTGTTAATTGAACACCTCTTATTTAACTTTTGTTAAAATTTGTATATGTTTCACATTCCATTCTCGTGGCTGCTTTATTCTAATCTCAATTGACTTTTCTTTCAATTGTCCTCATCGGGTCCTTATTCTAGTATAGTGGTGTTCTTCTCAATATGTACTTCGTGTTGTTCCATGTGTCTGGTTTCCTAAATTCATTCAGAGCATAGAGATATGGTTGTACTTTCTATAATTTGAGACCTCTCAATTAACTCAACTCAAAATATGACAAACTAATTGAGACAGATTTTCGGGTGTTATTTAATATCGAACACCTTGCTATAGGATGTCTTGGCACAGAGCATACAAGCATAATATATATATCATTTCATTCATGAAATTATTACAACATAAAGATGATACTCACATGTCATCATTTTATAGAAAAATAATGATGTCTTGATTGGTGACAGAAGATTGGTTTGTTTCTGTCTCGACTAAATTCCCTAATGTGTATATAATTATCTAAATATCCCATTTAAAACAAATAGTCTAACTAATTAACTTAATTGTTCAGTGTTCACAATAGACTTCACTCGACGTTAAGATTTAGTGCTCACATCTATATTTATATATGTGTATACTACACAGTTATTCAGTTTTTCACATGTGATTATTTATATAATTATATAGTCTTATACGCGTGGTTCGTAGTACAACTGTTTCAAAACTGTCAAATGCTTCGAACCAATTTAAAACATGATGGTTTACTCATTCTTGTCCCTTTTCCGGAAGGGATATTAACATTCAAACAAGTTCTTCACAACTATTCATATCATTGAGATATGCTGTAGAATCTCTCCCGCTCGGTAGTTAATCTTAATTCCTGAACGTGTGGACGTTTGATTTCTGATAGTGTTTGTAGATACACGTAAGGTGCTGTCTTCAAGTGCTGTCTTATAGGTTTATCTGCTTGTTCTGCACACTTCACGATATATCGTAACTGCTTCTTCGAAAGTAGTCTGCTAGGTCTGCATACTTCATGTGATATTATAACTTGCTGATAGGTCTTCTTAAGGACCAGTATAATGACGTAATTACTGTCGTCGGAGAGAAGTACACATCTCTCACCTGACTATCATCTAAGTCGAACCGTATGTGATGGACAAGAAGTCAATTTCTGCCTCCGAAATACATCTTATTCTCACTACTATTCAGCAATCAATTCTAGTTGTCTTTGGATTTCTATATTGACAACATGGCAGAGTTAACAGTGAAACTATATGAGGTGTCACTAGTTAACTTGATTCGTAGAACAACTTTACTAGCACACCAATAACTATGAAGTTCCTAACAAAATTCAATTTCTCTATGTCATACTCCACTAACTCTAATTTTATCAACTCCTAAGTTAGTTACTTAGTCGTCGGATCATCATCACTGCAAACTGGACACGTCCATAGTTGCTCCGATCTCTCCTTGAGTGTATCCGCCATTACACTTCTGCTGACAGTACCGGTCCTATGCTGGTTGACCATCATTCTTCTGTGTCCTCCAAAATGTTCACCTCTAGCAACACCGCATTTCAATACCTGATCTTTAATCCTAGCCATTGAAAAGGAATCATCATCCACATTAGTCTCACTCTCACGTGTTATATCCCTTAAGGAGTTCAAAACGTCAGCGCGATCCATTGCCCCATGCCACAATCCCGCACGATGCCAGTTGATCCGCTCTTTCATTGTCTCGAACGCCCACATGTCCCGGCACGAAAATAAATGTAACCACTTTCAAGCTCGCATTTCTCAAGGCCTTAATCCACTGTTCGCGAACGAGACCCGCTTGTACCTTCTTAATCATACTCATAGAGTCACTCTAGATGCAGACCTGCGCTACCTTCTGTGTGCGTAGAAACTCAAATGCCTTGGTCACCGCCATAGTCTCCATGGTCATACTATTCGTAGTGACCGCAAAGGCACCATTTTCCTCCTTGATCGTTTTACCTGTGCACTGAGCTGTAAAGGCCCAAGCACTGCGAACATGCCTAATTACAGATCCATTAGTGTATATAATCACATCCCCCTCTTTGGTATTCTCACTGATTAAAGCCTGCACTTCTTTCTCCACAGCTGTGGGACACCATTCTCTGCATTCCCTGCTAAGTGATATTACTACTATCAAACACGTTTCGAAATCTGTGGGTAGACCTATCCATTCCGCACCTGCTTCCACATCCTGTAATCTGCACACGCTTTGTATGACATCCTCAGCACGTCCCATCCACTGCCTTCCTCTCGAGTTTGCTGCCTTTAACTTTCTGTATTTCAGAATGCAACGGGTGTTCCTTATCTGCATGTATTTGAAGGTACGCCCGTGCACGGTAATACTGTAATCTATGCTCAGCTGTTGGGCAGTCAAGTAGGTATCGCATAGCTTTTGTCGATGTGTCTCTTGTGCATCCCAGAATTATACGCATTGCTGCATTCTGGACTCTATCCAGTCTTTCGATCTGAGTTTGGCTCATTCATAATTATGACCCTTAGTCATAATTGCCAGTTCATATTCCACCACAGCCACAACCAAACCCTGGTACAAAAGAAATAATCTGTGCTTACACTGCGCAGCAGCCATAACCTTCATTGCTGCTAAGCCTTTGCCTGTCTTTATGATAATGTGGTCAACATGTTCCCTGAAACTCAGGCTTCTGTCAAAAAACACACAGATATCTCATTGTGCTAGTTCTTTCTAAACTTTTCCCGGACAACGAAACTTGTGACATGGGTGTCTTTACCATGTGATTGTTCAAGGAAAACCACGTCACGAATGCCTTAGACGGATTAACCACTGCTCCCGTATCTCGACACCAATTTGTCAGTCTGTCCAGCTCCTTCTGTAGTTCCACGACGCACTCTTCTCGATTTCTGTCCTGTCTATACACCAGGATATCATCGGCATATGACATCGTTCTGCCAACACCTGTGATTTGATTGCCATCGATATGTACTGTGTATACATTGAAAAGTACAGGAGATAGAGGCGATCCCTGTGGCAGACCAGAGCTAATAACCGTTGGTGCAGATATCCAGTTACCACACTTAAGAACTACAACTCTGTGCATCAGGGCGGCGCCAACCCAACGCACGACAAAATGATTAACTGCAAGATTTAACAGCTGGTGCATCAAGATATCCAAGGACACCCTATTGTACGCATCCTCAAGGTCTATTGCGACCACACGTCTCCGTGCACAAATCGAACCCCTCAAAAACATCCTGCGCAAATATGGCTGCATTCTGCCATGTCTTCTTTTCTGGACGATATCCTCCTAACAATGTTGGTAAACACTTATTTCTTTCAAATTAACACGATAGTTATATTATCCTAACTCAATAGTTATATTGTATGAACAATTTCCTTGTTGACATAGCCTTCTTTAACTATGTTTATATCTCCTATATGTTTACAACAAATTTAAGAAATCTCAGTTCCCATTTCTTCAATTATGTTAAGTTTCAAATAAAACATATGTGACAAGTCAATTACGGATTCTAAAACCTATCACAGGTTATTCTCCTGCAGAGATGAAATTCACTGTGTACTAATAGCATCTTGTCTAAAAATCACGGTCCTAGCCTAGTACACATATTAAGTTCAAGTTACTCACTGTGTTGATCACATTCAAACGGGTCTAAAAGTTGGCTTCTTGATAAGTGATTTCACTTCGATGTTATTTATAAGTGTAGTTTGATGTGGTCATTCTTTCTTCTTGTACTTGTTAAGACTATCTTCGGCTCTGAAGTAAGTCTTCTCAATTCTTCATTGCAGGGTTTACTCAGAATGTAGAGATGTTATTTATGTCATGTGACGATTCAGACTCTCTGAAACTAGAGGTGTTGCGGGTTTCAACTCAAGACTGAATATAATTTTGCATATTTTCTCCTATATCTTTGTTGAGGTTTTTCACCATCAGTTCCCCAACTGTGTGTACCTTAAGTTCCTCGTGAACTTGACTTTACGTGTTCCTCTTAGCATCGCTCACTAACTATTATCTAGTAACATCTTATTCTCTACTTAATTTCAAAAAAATCTCTAACTTACAACAATTCCTACCGAGTGTTAATATTTTAGAGAAAATCACGGACACAGAAAAATCTCGTGTATACATTCCACAACACAAAACAAAAGGAAAGTTATTCTGTCTTTCCGCTTATCTCCCCTTGTTTACCAAATAACGTAACCCTGTCCGTCTTCTTCTTCTTTCTGTCCTCATGTACCTTTCGGTGTTGAGGCGAGAATGAGTGTACGGTCTTTTGCCCTTCTATTTGCCTCTTCTGCTGTTATATTTCCGAGTGTCTCTAATACACTTTCTATCCACCTTTTACGAGGGCGTCCAATAGGTCGACTGTTTTTGTATAGCTTGTTAAGTGTTTTTTGGATAATACTTTACTCTTTCTGTCTGGTTATGTTGCCGTACCATTTAACTTGTTTCTGTGTGTATTCTATTGGTGACTTGATCCCTAATTGTTTGTCATTAAACAAAAACAAAATATGTAGGTTTTTGGGATTTCGAAGATCATTTCTGTCACAGGATTTGGGTGTGGGGTAGGGTCGGAGTTTGGGTTTAAGTTTAGGTTCGGGTGTGGGTTTGGGTTAGGGATATGGTTTGGATTAGATTAGATTAGATAGAAAATCAAATATTTCTTCAAGATAGTCTTGCGCACTGACCTCATGCAGCGAAACGTAACTTGTTATATCAGGGTTAGGGTTAGGGTTTGAGTTTAAGTTTTAGTTTGGGTTTTAGTTTGGGTTTGGGTTGGGGTCGGGATTAGGATTGTGGTTAGGATTGAGGTTAGGATTAGGTTTGGGGTTAGGTTTATGGTTAGAGTGTGTTTTTAGATTGGGGTTAGGGTGGGGGTTACGGTGGAGGTTACGGTGGGGGTTACAGTGGGGGTTACTTTGGGGGTCACGGTTGGGTTTGGATTAGATTAGATTAGATTAGATAGAAAACAAAATATTTCTTCAAGATAGTTTTGCGAACGGACCTCATGCAGCGAAACGTAACTTGTTATTTCATGGTTAGGGTAAGGGTTAGTGTTTGGGTTTATATTAGGGTTAGTGTTAGAGTTTTGGTTTGGGTTTGGGTGTGGGTTTGGGTTCGGGTTTAGGTTAGGGTAAGGATTAGGGTTAGGTGTGGGTTAGGGTTATGGTTATGGTTAGGTTTTGGGCTTAGGTTTGGGTTAGGGTTTGGGTTTAGGGTAAGAGTAACGGTTAGGGTTAGGGTAAGAGTAACGGATAGGGTAAGAGTAAGGGTTAGGGCTTGGATTAGATTTGATTAGATGAGATAGAAAACAAAATATTTCTTCATGATAGTCTTGCGCACAGACTTCATGCTGCGAAACGTAACTTGTTATATCGGGATTAGGGTTAGGCTTGAGTTTGAATTTGAGATTGGGATGGTGTTAGGGTTGGGATTATGGTGGGGGTAGGATGGGGTTAGGGTGGGGTTAGGTAGGGGTTAGGTAGGGGTTAGGGTGGGGGGTTACGTTGGGTTTTTACGGTGGGGGTTATGGTTGGGGTTACAGTGGGGGTTAGGGTGGGGTTAGGGTTGTGGTTTGGGTTGTGGTTTGGATTTGTATTAGATTAGATTAGAATAGATTAGATTAGATTAGATTAGATTAGATTAGATTAGATTAGATAGAAAACAAAATATTTCTTTAAGATAGCCAAGCAAAATTCAATTTCTCTATGTCATACTCCACTAACTCTAATTCTATCAACAACTAACTCAATAGTTATATTGTATGAACAATTTCCTTGTTGACATAGCCTTCTTTAACTATGTTTATATCTCCAATATGTTTACAACAAATTTAAGAAATCTCAGTTCCCATTTCTTCAATTATGTTAAGTTTCAAATAAAACCTATGTGACAAGTCAATTACGGATTCTAAAACCTATCACAGGTTATTCTCCTGTAGAGATCAACATCGTTACAAACTTACTATATCATAGGACTACACACTAAGTCTTAGTTTGTTATTGTTTTCAATTTATTTTGCCTAATTTCTTGCTTACGGTTCACACAGTACGAACCGGCTCTAATTTTGCACACTGTACTAATATCAATCTGGTCACAATTAAAATGTCTCCTTTAAATTATAATTGGGTTTTTTTTTACTCTTGAAATAGCGGTAACCGACAAAAGTTCAAATCCCTGCTTAACACCACGTTAGTGGTGTATTGTTTGTTTATATCCACCTAGGGACGTATTTTGGCCTGTAAAATCATAACATACAGTGAGGGATAGACCGTCATGGATAAGATCAAGTACACTCCTGTTGCTTGGAGACAGATATGAAAGCCGCCACTTGTTAGGGAAACTCACCTGAATTTAAAAAGAATGCGGAAATCGAATGTGCTAATCCGAAGAGAAGAGTAAATAACGAAGATTTGCTGTAGTACTAGCGGCACAACGTACTTCACGCTCTCTCTCTCTCTCTCTCTCTCTCTTTCTCTCTCCCTGTCCCGCTAAAATCACACAAAAATTAGTGTTGATTATTTGAGATCGAACGCGCAGAAGAAGAAGAAGAATACACTATTACTGCTCACAGTTAGAATTTAACACACGTTTATTCCCAGGACAGACTTTCAGAAGATACACTACCTCTGCTCCCAATTAGAACTTGACCGGTTTATTTCAGAGATACGCACGCGGTTGCGTCTGTGGGTCTCACTAATGGCCCACTAGACAAACCACACATGCAACAAAAACAAATAGTAGATGACATGTCGTTATATTGATGCTCTCTTATGGAAACTTTGTAGCATGTCATTTATAGACCCCCTCGGAGCAGAAAGCTCCTTCAATAGGCGTTGTACTGAGCCGAAAGCTGGTCTCCAGGCTATGAAAGAAAGTTCAGAAAAGCCACCCCCCCCCTCGTGCATAAGAAGTAAGAGCTAATCGCTCGCAATTCCTGGGGTTCACAAACAAACATTTCCCAGACAGACTTTAAGAAGATACACTATCGTTGCTCCCAGTTAGAACCTTGCAGGTTTATTCCCTAGACAGACTTTTAAAGCCTCATTTAATCAGAATAAAAACATCACATATCCCGGAAAATCTATTTTAGACACACTCCAACAGCATGGTCATTTCGACATACAGAATACGTCACCTTCACTCAAACATAACATCAATGCAAACGCAAAAAAATAAAGGTATTGAACAAGTCTTCATAAAAATATCTTCTAAAATTTCCAAATGGAGATACATTAACTGAAAGCTACAGATCAACATGAAGATTAATTCTTCGTGATCTCCCCCGTACTATTCTATGTTGCTCTTGAAGAACCATACATATATCAAAATCAAGCAAGATCAACTCTCCTGATGTGTTTACAGTGTAAATGGGCTGATTTTTTGCTTCCCGTTAGCTCAAAGTTGTATAACAAATCACGCTGGTATGGCTATTACAAATCCACTAGAGACCGCAGTGACGAAGAGTAAGGGAAATAAACGCGTCGTTTATTATTTTCAACTTCCTTTATTATAACTTTAGATTAGGTATGATAAAAGTACATTAAATTAGCAAGGCGTTATCTAGAGTACCAGAGGAGGACAAAATAAAGACAGTGGGACAAATCCAGCCCAATAAGACATTTTTTTTCTGCCCGCGATGCTGATTTAATATGGATTTATGTACTGATCCATTATACGAAGGAAATACCAGAACATGAACTATCCACAGGAAACGGTCAAACATAATACTAAATAGTGATAGGGAGGACACGATTAAGTCAAACAGCTACCATTAATGTTACTAGCTGAATACGTAGTTGATTGCCACCATCTTTTGAGATTAGAGACTTCAAAGTCGGTAAGATTTACATTTCAGAGAAAGTTTCCGGCCCTTGATTACAACTATGCTTCTTCCTTTGGAACTATAAACTCCTGTAAAAAAAAAGACATTTCATCTCTGAAAACGACTCAATCCAGCCCCGGACCCCAACAAGGTTGCCGGCCACTTTACTTGACAAATGACAAATTAAAATTAGAAGCTAATAAATACGTATTATATAAGTATAATATTAGTGAATCTCTTGACAAAGTGTTCACAAGATTCTCCTATCGCTTTAGATGTTATAGGTTCGAAATCCAACTTTGACGGTTGGTTCAAATTTACATTTAATGGAGGTAGATGGGCAATACCGCTTGGACTACAGAGTTCGGTGTTTTAAGTAGAACTCTGGTGAAACATCTTGAAGCCCTGAGAAGATGAACAGATATATATATAATCTTAGATATAATGAAGTCAATCCTTCAAGCTTGTTGGATCAGCTTGTGTAACAGGTAAAAAGATAAAGCTGAGCTATGAACTGCTTCATTGCACATATATTTCCCATAAGTGTTCGGCTATATGGTTGAATAGAAACCGATTGACTATCATCACCTACCCCACTTGTTCAGTATCAGTTGCGCCATTCCTCGACCTCCCCAGAGAATGAGCACTTGTACCTCATTTTTCTGTTACTGGGTGAAATACAGAAGACATTTTAATTTTAAATCTCAAATATTGAATGAACTCGAAGCCCTTATCTGCTGGGTCCCGACAGAGTGACTTGACACGACACTGCCGTATAGTATAGTAAATATTTGAAGACTGAGCTTGAATAGTTTCCCCGTTTTACGTCAATTTCTATTTTTCCATTCTGTTGGGTTTACTCATACCATTCTAGTTTGTTTGTTTGTTTGTTTTTCGTTCGCTCCATTGTAACCATCACGGATATCCGTGCGATTTCCGCCGGGAGCGTGATTACGTTGTGCCACCGTTATGCGCCTTGTAGGCCTAGCACATCCGATTTCGGCATGCCTTGACAATTCGGGTGGGCTACCCTTAGCCTGTGACAGCCTCTATATCTGTCTCCAGGCACGCGTAGTGGAGAC
The DNA here is from genome assembly GCA_034231615.1 of Meghimatium bilineatum. NCBI lineage: Eukaryota > Metazoa > Mollusca > Gastropoda > Stylommatophora > Philomycidae > Meghimatium > Meghimatium bilineatum. The sequence goes on from CM067321.1 coordinate 30,456,867, forward strand.
TCTTCGCCCAGACGATTTTTTGCTCTCGTCTGACTCAAACGAAGTGTTCCACTGTCTATGAACTTGCTATGTGTAATTGGACGTGCTGTGCCTGTGCCCATTGGGTACTGAACCGTTTCTCATCCGTGAGCCTGGTTCCTTAAGGGGAAGAACTCAACAGAGGAGTTGGACCCTGGCTCTTTCGCCCTCTTAGCCGAGGTGTCATTCACCGACATCGTGTACCCCTTGTCCAAGTTCGAGTCTTACACCACGCGTTTGAGAGCAAGGCGTTCTCGAGCTGAGCGTCCTTGTCCCAATAGCGCCTGAGCCCATCAGGTACTGAACCCTTTCTCTCTTCAAGTGTATTTCCGGTGTAGGAAAACCTGACAGTAGAGTTGGGCCAGGGCTAAATCGTTGTCCCTTTTGTGCCTGAGTGCATCGAGTACGGAACCCTTTCTCTTCGCGAGCATATTTCCGGTTTAGGAAGGCTCGACATTAGAGTTGGGTTAGGTCTTCTTGCTTTACCAAACGCCAATGGATGGGTCTGGGTCTCTGCCTGTAAGGAACACAGGTAACTAGAAGCTCGTCTCGAGCTGACGGAGCTTGTAGTTCCCCTTTCCTAGGGACTTTTCACTTTCTATTTGCAGTTCGCGCTGCCCTCTAGCGCTGTTCTGCCATTTCATTGTTTCATTGTACTCGGTATGAAATCTATTTTTCTCTCGTCATGCATCTATCTTTACGTGCATTTTACATTGGCCGCCCCTCCAATGTTCGGACTGGACTGACTAGCTTCACTGTATGTCGACAGTGTCGCTATATGTGGTGATGCTGGTGGTGTCGGAGATATTGTCTGTCTCTTGTGCAGTCAAATCTCTTTCCATCTGCTACCTCCACATTCTCGGACACGATCCCCAAATGATTTGGCCAGAATCAGCTCGAGCTGCTGTATTTCTGTTTCCAGGGTGCACCGCGTGGAGGTACATTAGGGATCTTGGTTATCTGCTAACCCTGGGTCCGCCTAGAGCAATGCGTTCCCTTTGCACCCCATACCATTCTAGTGATTTGATCTCTGAGAAAGTGAACAACAGAATTCATGTCTTTAAGGTTCTGATATACATAAGAATGTTCTGAATTACATGAAAATAAAAATAGACATATAAGGTAGTTTTATAAAAACTAGGAGTGGGTAACGAACTGACATGGTCTATGCCGTGTGGCGTTGATTATCATGTCTTTCCACATGTTTTTGCTTTGTGTTCTGTCAATCATTTCCGATAACGATGTTATCCCATGACACAATTCCAGGTATGGCATCTTCTCTCTTGGTCTTGTCTTACCCATCCTGCTCCCTTAAACGTCCCCGCTGTCACTAGTGTTCCATCTTCTCATGGTGCATCCCAAAAATGTGAATTATCTCTTTATGCAGTTATTGAGCAGCCAAATTTAGAATTAACTTCTTTTAAAATATCGTCATTACGTTTTTTAATATGTTTATAGTGTTAACATTCTTCTGTAAAACCACATCTCTAATTGTCTTGTGCACCAATTAAATAAGTGTAAACATTTTATAAACATATGAGGAAATGTCATGTAATTTTTTGATTTCTTTTTCTGAATTTTTGTTTTTTATGTTGGGGGGGGGGTTATTAAAATGGTGCTGTCATAATTAATCAGAGAAAGGGGGTGGGTCCTGAATTCATGACAGCTGTTTCAAAGGAATGAGAGGGAGAGGGTAAAGAACTGGCTGGCAAAATGTGTTGACGTTTTTTCTGAATACCCCTTAGGCAATGTATTATAGACAAAACAATGCTTCGCTTCTCCCCCCCCCCCCCCCAATCCCAAACACGGAAAACTATTGAAATATTCTAATATAATTAATATACAGACAACATGAGTGTCATGAACAATCTACCAGACTTGGATAAGTGTATACATTATTTAGATGTGGTTATATGTAAATAATATAAATACAAATTATGAATACGACCAGATGCAATTAGTAAATGAATAAACATAGAGGACGACGAGGAACGTGAACATAATGAATTTCTGAACAGGGAGTATGAATGTGTAAGGATACCAGTATAGCATGTAATCCCACAGGGGTATCAGGTTTTGTGCATGCGCAGTACACGGGGTATTAGCATTAGGGCATGAGGTTAATAGTTCGTATCTTATATAGCTTTCTAATTTATAACTCATTGAGCACGTGCACAATGTCCCGAGCGGCGTTAGAGTTCACGCGTGATGACGGTGTCGAGTGCATGCAGATATGTATATATACTTGTATTATTAAGGCGACATGTTCCTTCCAGAAAGTAGCATTCTTTATGGACGCTTTGAACTCCTAAAGGTTCTTGTAGAGTTGACCTGTCGTAGCCAAGGACAAGTCTAAGCGTTCTGAACTCTCTCTTGTCTGCCGTCGTCTTGTTTGACCATGTACAATTTTACATGTAACCATGCCTTATTTTAAAAGGTTTTTTTCTATATGGTTATGTATCTCACTGGTTTCGCAAATGAGTACGAAGGTTGGCATCGTAAAGGCGGTTTCGAATACTCTGATCACTGACTACATTGTTGGTAGTATCATAGAGAAAATGTCTGATAGCATTTTCACTTGTAATTCTCTGAATTTTCGCTTGCGTGCATCTGAATTAATCTACTTTCTTGAGGTATGTTTGCTCTAATCAATCTTCTCGCGGTATGTTTATTCTAATCAATCTCCTCGAGATATGTTTACTCTGATCAATCTCCTCGAGGTATGTTTAATCAATCTTCTCGAGGTATGTTTACTCTAATCTAAGCACATTTGTTTGTTAGTTAACTTTGCAACATTTTAAGATATTTTTATTATAATGAGTGCATCCAAAAAACGTAACATTGAAGACGAGTGTCGGGTTTTCAAAGACACATGGATTACCAAATATTGTTTTATGCAAGTTGGCAACAAATCTGTTTGCTTGCTGTGTCACGCATAAGTGGCTGTTTTTAAAGAATATAACTTAAAAAGACATTACCATACAAAACATCCCAATTTCGGACACAATCTAACATCTGAAGAAAGGAAAACAAATGCATGGAATTGGTAAAAAGTCTGGAGAACTGTGTTTACAAAACAGTCTTCAATTCAAGATGCCGCAACAGAGGCCAGTCTGGTGTTGTCACACAAAATTGTGAAATACAACAAGCCATTTTCTGATGGTGAATTTATTAAGGAATGTTTACTAGATGCAATAAACATTATCTGTCCAGAACAAAACAACAAAATTGACAGTATTACATTATCCAGAAGAACTGTGATCAGACGTATTGAAAAGATAAGTGAGATTTTACCCTTCAACTTCATGATGCAAGTTAGCATTTTTTGTGGAACTCTCTTGCATTGGACGAGAGTACTGATGTGCAGGATACTGCTAAATTATTAGTTTTTATACGTGGAATAAGCTATTCTTTTAAACTCTTTGAAGAGTTACTGAGTGTTGAGTCGATCAAAGACACTACCACTGGCCTCGATATATTCAATGCGGTTAGTAGCTGTATTGAAAGAGCTGGGTTAATGTGGAACAAGATGGCCAGTATTACAACTGATGGTGCTCGTGCTTTAACTGGAAAAAACATAGGACTGATAAAGTTGATCAGTGACAGGATTAAGTCAGAATATCCTGACCACGTAATATTACCACTTTACTGTGTGATTCATCAGGAAAGTGTGTGTAAATCTTTTAAAAAAATTAAGCATGTTATTGACGGAGTTGTCAGTGTCATAAACCTCATCAGATCAAGAGAACAGGCAGTTCATAGCATTACTAGACGATCTAGAAACTGAACATTCTGATGTCCTGTACCACAGTACAGTTCGATGGTTTAGTCTCGGATAGGTTATAAGGAGAGTATAAAATCTTAAAGAAGAAATAGTAATGTTTGTAGAGATGAAGGGCATAGAATGTGACTTCAATGCTAACATTTTTGATGCAGAGTGGAAGCTTGACATTATATTTGCCATTGAAATAATGGAAAAGTTAAATGAACTGAATGTTAAACTTCAGGGCAATGGTTTGTTTGCACATGAAATGTATGTTCATGTAAAATCATTTCAAGCCAAACTCTCATTGTTTTCCAGACAAGCAAGTGAAAACATGTTTTGTCACTTCCCTTTGCTGAAACAAGAAACTATTTCTGATGAAATGAGTACACAATTCAAAGCTCACTTAGATGTATTGGTTGAAGAATTTGGAAGAAGATTCCAAGATTTCAAGAACTTGGAGTAGCACTGTTATCAGTTCTCCTCTCAGTGCAGAAGCTCATAAAGCCCCAGAGCACATACAGTTGGAGTTGTTTGAATTACAAGCCAATCATTACCTGAAGGAAACATTTAAGTCTGAATATTTGTTGGATTTCTATGATTCTTTGCCTGAACAATCGTTCTCAAACTTAAAAAAAACTTTGCAGCTAAATTTTTGTCTAAATTTGGATCTACATATATTTGTGAACAGGCATTTTCTTGCTTAAAAATCAACAAATTTAAGAATAGGTCTTTATTATCTGATTGCAACTTAAATGCAGTCATGCAAATTTCTACACGTAAACTTGTTCTAGATTTCAAAGGAATTATAAAATCTTACAAGCAATTACATACATCTCATTAGAAATTAATAATATCAATAAAGTTGTAACTGTTGTGACTGTATGTGTATGGTTTTTGTTTTTAAATCTTCATTAAAACCCATATGAACCCATATTGCAACTGTATGCAACATAATAATTTTCAAATATTTTTAAAATATTTGCAAAACCTTTTATCCATATTAGAAAATATACTGTTATAGTGTCTGTTAAAAATGTAATTTATTTCAAAAGTTATCTACATTATATAAAACTACCTTTCTTAACAATAAAAATATTTAATTCATTACTTACATAGAATTGTAAACAAAAATATATATAATATTATATGCTGCCCTCCAATAGCTTTACAATTTTCAATGTAGCCGTCTGCACAAAAAGTTTGCCCACCCCTGCTCTAATCGATCTTCTCGCGGTATGTTTATTCTAATTAATCTCCTCGAGGTATGTTTACTCTAATCGATCTTCTCGAGGTTTGTTTACTCTAATCAATGTTCTCGAGGTATGTTTACTCTAATCAATCTTCTCGAGGTATGTTTACTCTAATCAATCTTCTCGAGGTTTGTTTACTCTAATCGATCTTCTCGAGGTATGTTTACTTTAATCGATCTTCTCGAGGTATGTTTACTCTAATCAATGTTCTCGAGGTATGTTTACTCTAATCAATCTTCTCGAGGTATGTTTACTCTAATCAATCTTCTCGAGGTATGTTTACTAAGAAGAAAGTGCGTTACCGTTCCTTAACGATCTCAGTCTGGGCACAGCGCTGTTGTAGTCTGAAAATAACTGAATGATATACTACAAGAATATGATCGACATTTCGGACAGCAACAAATTCCTGCAACCACACAATAGCTCTTTCTGCATCTACAACATTAAATTTTCACCATTGAAGCATATTGCTGTGCACTGGTAATGCAGCAGTTTAGTTGCATAAAAAGACACTTCTGTTAGTACAGCTAAATACCAACATTATAGTCTCCCAAAGGCATCACTTTTTTGGATTAGAAAGTTTCGTTTCTTTCTCAGATATCATTAAAAACACCCATATTTTGGTATCTCAGTAGCAGTATTTCAGCATGTATGTTGAGTTTAACACTAGTCACACATCTCAGTAGCAGTATTTCAGCATGTATGTTGAGTTTAACACTAGTCACACATCTCAGTAGCAGTATTTCAGCATGTATGTTGAGTTTAACACTAGTCACACATCTCAGTAGCAGTATTTCAGCATGTATGTTGAGTTTAACACTAGTCACACATCTCAGTAGCAGTATTTCAGCATGTATGTTGAGTTTAACACTAGTCACACATCTCAGTAGCAGTATTTCAGCATGTATGTTGAGTTTAACACTAGTCACACATCTCAGTTGCAGTTTTTCAGTATGTCTATTGAGTTTAACGCTAGTCACACATCTCTGCTGGTGGATCCTATAACACGTATTTACTGTTTGTTGCTAAAGTGAAATCAATTTCATTAATTGATTATGGAATATAATTCTTAGATTAAAAAGAAATGTATTGTTCATTTCTAGCAACTAGTGGTTATCGTAAAGAATATCTAGACATAAAGCCAAAGGTAGACCCCACAAAATGTGGACTGAAAATGTCATAATAACCTTGAGCAAACATTTACTTAATGCACTCATGTGAAACATCTGTCCTTGGAACGACAGATAAAGTTCCCACCCCTACGCTTAACGGCATATTGTGTGGATACTATGAACCATTATTAACCTGGGAATAGACAATAGTCGTTATTGTTTTTTAAGTACGTATTTATATATATAGGACGATGGATTCTTCCCTGATACTAAAATTTTATTTCTTTATCTATCTATCTAGCTAACAACGTACCCACCTACCCATCCATTCATCTGTCTATCCGTCTGTTTGTCTCTGTCTGTATATCTATCTATCTGTCTGTTTTTGTGTATCTGTCTATCTGCCTGCTTGTCTACATGCCCCTCTTCGTGTATTTATTTCTCTCTGCCCGCATGTATGCATGTATGTAGACGTGTGTACTATGAATGTATATATCTGCCTGTCTCTTCTAATTAATGGTTGCAATGAAACACCAGGAGAATGCTTGTTATCACTTATCAATAACATATATCCTGCTGCCGGCATCTGCTAATAGCTGTTACTACAATATGTTGCATTATATATCACTTGTATGTAATCATATCTTCGAATTCGATTGTTGAATTTATGTTTTGAAAAATCCCTAAAGTGTTTATCAATTCCATCCGTGAAGCTCGCGCGTGAATGATACATTCAAAAACTATTAGTAAGCCACCAGAGTTGATATCAAATCCAGCATTCAATACCTCTATGACTTGCTAAATATTATATTATCTTACATGATCTATCCTAGTAATATGCGAACTGCTGGCTAGTACTACCAAAAATAACAAAGTTTTATCAAGACTGCATTTCCGTGATAAATATCTAATAATAAATAAAGCATAGATTATCTGACAAAGTAGCGGGAGACATATCTTTGGAAGAAATATAGCGGGAAACATATCTTTGGAAGACATATAGCTGGAGACATATCTTTGGAAGACATATAGCGGGAGACATAAATTGGCAGGATTATGAATAGGAATAATCAACAATATGTTATGAGAAGGAAAATCCAATTGTAATGTGTATATATATATATATATATATATATATATATATATATATATATATATATATATATATATATATATATATTGTTTTAAATATAAGTAAGTATAAGTTATATAAACAGGATTATGAGTTATGACTGCAATATACCATCAGCGCACACCGGATTAGTCCATTGATCCCCGGTGATCTGATCCCCGTCTCAAAAATCCATCAGAATGTAGCGTACGACAGTTCCAGTTCATTCTGATTTATGCTCTTTGTAGATCTATTATGTTTCTCTTTACTAGCTGTTCCGATATTTATAACAATCTCACGCAGTCTTGTGACTATAATTCACTTTTTAGAGATTCTTTAGAGCTGACTGGGTCCCTTAAAGCATTAACTACGTCAGATCGATTCAATGATGTACATATTTAAGCCCGTAGATGATGGGTGGGATTGGGGCTTCAATCCTTTCAAACCACCCTACAATCAAAACAAGATTGTTAAAACTAAGAATTCCGGAAAAGGCGTTAAAACCCCTCTCTTAATCAACGAAAGGTTAATAAAAATTTCGTAGCCAAAAAACGGTATTTACAAACGAAAACAAACAAATGACCTCTTCTTTTAGATAAACCCCCCCCCCCCCTTAGTGAAACGTATTTCCAGACCTGTACATATTGAGACTGTGACAATATGTCGCCAGTGTATCAGCGTGTTCACTACCCTCAACCCCCATATATCCTGGCACGAATATAAAGATAATCTTTCTGGTCATATGTTGTGTCAGTAATTCCACCCATTGTTAGCTGAAGACTTCCGCTTCAAATTCGCTGATCCATGTTCATTGAGTCACTATGTATGCATGAGAATAGCTCTGTGACACCAGCCATGACTGTGCCTCCATCACAGCCTTTACTTCCATCGTAATATTGCTCATGATAGTAATGATGCTGAATTCTTTGAGAATTTTCCTAACGAAACGTGCAGAAAAATCCCAAGCACAGCGTTGATGACGAATGGCTGATTCATCACTGTAGATCATTCTGTCATATTTTTTTCAGTGAGCGCTCTGACGTCTGCGTTCACCGTCACCGAAATTGTGTCCCTGCAACTTTTATAGAGTGTGATGACCACAGACAATGTACCACGTAAAGTAGGCGGAGTGGATCTTTACTTCTCCCCAGGATTAATCCGCGTAGGGTTACATACTCGTCTGATGATGTCTTCTGCCTGTTCCAACACAATATGCGACTTTTGAACCTGTGGTCTTTCGCCTTATTGAGATTTACATGTAATGGGTGAAGTTCAGCGGTACTGATTTAAAGATATACCCAAGCTCGTCAAATCTTGATTCTGTCATCTTCGGTTAGGAAATCTAGAATAAATCTCGTTGCCACACATAGTGTATCATTCTTACATTGACGCATGACCTTGTTCTGAATCGAGTCCAGTCTGGCAATCTGTTAGCGCTAACTTTTAATATAATACAAGCGTATTCCATACTAAAAATAAACAAGTCCTTGATATAGTAGTGTGAATAGATGTTGTGGAATGACACAAGCTTCCAATACTCTTAACGACGATATCCTGAACATCAGCAGTATAGAAGACCTCTGCACAGAATTAAATAGAACTTCACTTGTTACGTTTTTAATTTTGTGATGATTTCCGTTGGCCATTATTTATATACTTAGAGTCGCCTTGGCGATTTTTGGCATGCGATTTCAAGTATATAAATAGTGACCACCGAAAAACACGGCAGAAATTATAAAAGGTAACGAGTGAAGGCCTAATTAATTATTTGCACAGGTCTTCCATTGCAGACGGTCAGGCCTACATACCTTTTCGATCTCTGGTTATGATACGGTGAATATGTTCTTTGAAGCAACTTCTTCGATCGAATGTCCCTCCTAGATAACACCGGTAATGCGATTTGTTTAGGGAGAACCAAGTGAGAGCAGCTTTCTGGTCGTTTTTTTTTTACTTCCTATACGCCAGAATATAATTGGCAAAAGATAATGTTCTACCATTACGACGCATTGCTGTTTTATTTTATTTTCATTACTGTGTAGATATTGAACAGACCCGGTGAAAGAGGCGAACTCTGTGACAGTCCTGGATAAAAATGTAGCAGGCTTCATGCATCAAATACCACACTGTAGCATCACCTTCCTTTCGTACAGAAATCTTGATATCCATCGAACGATAAAGAGATCAGCCTGTATTAGTGCAGGAGCAAGCTCATGAGATATTCACACGAAACCCTATTATATGCATCTTTAAGATCAATCACCACAGAACATGTCTTTAGAACAGCTCGGAACCCTATGAAAACATCATATGGAAGCACAGCAGCATTATTCCACGTTTCTTTATTATTCTTTACTTTTCATGATTTGGTTCTCACTGTATCGTAATGATTCGGTTCTCACTGTATCGTAATGATTCGGTACCCACTGTATCGTAATGATTCGGCACCCACTGTATCGTAATGATTCGATAAGCACTGTTTGTAATGATTCGGTAACCACTGTATCGTAATGATTCGGTAACCACTGTATCGTAATGATTCGATAACCACTGTATCGTAATAATTCGGTAACCACTGTATCGTAATGATTCGATACTTTGTGCATCGTAATGATTCGGTAACCACTGTATCGTAATGATTCGATAACCACTGTATCGTAATGATTCGGTAACCACTGTATCGTAATGATTCGATACTTTGTGCATCGTAATGATTCGGTAACCACTGTATCGTAATGATTCGATAACCACTGTATCGTAATGATTCGGTAACCACTGTATCGTAATGATTCGATACTTTGTGCATCGTAATGATTCGGTAACCACTGTATCGTAATGATTCGGTAAGCACTGTATCGTAATGATTCGGTAACCACTGTATCGTAATGATTCGATACTTTGTGCATCGTAATGATTCGGTAACCACTGTATCGTAATGATTCGATAACCACTGTATCGTAATGATTCGGTAACCACTGTATCGTAATGATTCGATACTTTGTGCATCGTAATGATTCGGTAACCACTGTATCGTAATGATTCGGTAACCACTGTATCGTATTGATTCGGTAACCGCTGTTTCGTAATGATTCGATACTTTATGTATCGTAATGATTCGATAATCACGGTATGGTAATGATTCGGTAACCACTGTATCGTAATGATTCGGTAACCACTGTATCGTAATGATTCGGTAAACCACTGAGGTGAGCAGGATTTTTCTTGTATTTCTTCAGTGGTAGCAAAATTTGTGAAGCCAATTTTCTATGACAGCCCTAATTCGCAGGTTTACATTGAATTCTTTAGTAGAACATTTAATGTGAATATACGATAAATTGTTGTCACTATAGCTGACACCATCAGGACATGGAGCAGTGTTTCTTGATCTTGTAAGTTTTGCTCTAAAATCTTCAGCTATAACATTCCGGTTATTGCTCCACTCTATAGTCTTGCGTTGATCAGATAACACATAAAAACACATTAAAGGTATACGTCTTCTCATTTATTTGTTTTCCTGGTGGTTATGTTGCAGCAAGTATTCAAGAAAAGTCTATACTTTATTCTCATGAGATTTTAACCATTACTGGTCATTATATTGAAAGTCTGGCATACGTCTGCTTTATGTGACACTTTTCATACCTCTCCTTAATGTGACACTAATCATACCTCCACCTCGTGTGACACAATTCATACCTCCACCTCATGTGACACTATTCATACCTCTACTTAATGTGACACTATACATACCTCCACCTCGTGTGACACTATTCATACCTCTACCTCATGTGACACTATTCATACCTCTACTTAATGTGACACTATACATACCTCCACCTCGTGTGACACTATTCATACCTCTACCTCATGTGACACTATTCATACCTCTACTTAATGTGACACTATACATACCTCCACCTCGTGTGACACTATACATACCTCCACCTCGTGTGACACTATTCATACCTCCACCTCATGTGACACTATTCTACCTCTACTTAATGTGACACTAATCATACCTCCACCTCGTGTGACACTATTCATACCTCCACCTCATGTGACACTATTCATACCTCTACTTAATGTGACACTATACATACCTCCACCTCGTGTGACACTATACATACCTCCACCTCGTGTGACACTATTCATACCTCTACCTCATGTGACACTATTTATACCTCTACCTCATGTGTCACTATTCATACCTCTACTTAATGTGACACTATACATACCTCTGCTTCATGCGACACTTTTCATACCTCTACTACATGTGACACTATTCATACGTCTCCTTAATGTGCCACTATACATACCTCTACCCCATGTGACACTATTCATACGTGTCCTTAATGTGCCACTATACATACCTCTACTACATGTGACGCTATTCATACATCTCCTTAATGTGCCACTATACATACCTCTACTACATGTGACACTATTCATACGTCTCCTTAATGTGCCACTATACATACCTCTACTACATGTGACACTATTCATACGTCTCCTTAATATGCCACTATACATACCTCTACCCCATGTGACACTATTCATACCTCCACCTCATCTAATCGTACCTCTAATAACTGTTGACAACTTCCGGCTGAAAATGTAGTAGAACTATCGTCTTGCTATAAGAAATATCCGGTGGAAGATTTTTTGAGAATAAAGGCAAAATAATGTAATAATAATACTTACACGGCTTGTCGTAAAAATGGAAGAAGAAGTAAAGATATATTAGCGTAATCGACCAGTTGGATGGTGTAAGATGTATTATACCAGTTAGATGATGTTGAGTGTATTAGATCAGTTGGATGATGTAAGATGTATTAAACCAATTGGATGGTGTTGGGTGTATTAGGCCAGTTGGATTATTTGGGGTGTATTAAGCCAGTTGGACGATGTCAGATGTATTAGACCAGTTGGATTATTTGGGGTATATTAAGCCAGTTGGACGATGTCAGATGTATTAGACCAGTTGGATTATTTGGGGTGTATTAAGCCAGTTGGATGATGTCAGATGTATTAGACCAGTTGGATTATTTGGGGTGTATTAAGCCAGTTGGACGATGTCAGATGTATTAGACCAGTTGGATTATTTGGGGTGTATTAAGCCAGTTGGACGATGTCAGATGTATTAGACCAGTTGGATTATTTGGGGTGTATTAAGCCAGTTGGATGATGTCAGATGTATGAGACCAGTTGGATTATTTGGGGTGTATTAAGCCAGTTGGATGATGTCAGATGTATCAGACCAGTTGGATTATTTGGGGTGTATTAAGCCAGTTGGATGATTCCAGATGTATTAAGCCAGTTGGATGATGTCAGATGTATTAGACCAGCTGGATGGTGAAAAGGGGTATTTATCCTTCTATAACTATGACCAGTATGCAGGACCTGGGAGTGAAGAGTGGTGTTGCAAGAAACTAGTGGCATGTAGGAAACAATGAAAGTGTTATAAATATACACAAAACTGGAACAGTTCGTTTGAACACGCTGAAGGGTATAGTGAATACGAGATATAAGCATCCATGGACTTGTCCGGAGTGCCACGATGATGATCTAACCACTAACTGTCCGGAGTGCCACGATGATGATCTAACCGCTAACTGTCCGGAGTGCCACGATGATGATCTAACCACTAACTGTCCGGAGTGCCACGATGATGATCTAACCACTAACTGTCCGGAGTGCCACGATGATGATCTAACCACTAACTGTCCGGAGTGCCACGATGATGATCTAACCACTAACTGTCCGGAGTGCCACGATGATGATCTAACCGCTAACTGTCCGGAGTGCCACGATGATGATCTAACCACTAACTGTCCGGAGTGCCACGATGATGATCTAACCACTAACTGTCCGGAGTGCCACGATGATGATCTAACCACTAACTGTCCGGAGTGCCACGATGATGATCTAACCACTAACTGTCCGGAGTGCCACGATGATGATCTAACCACTAACTGTCCGGAGTGCCACGATGATGATCTAACCACTAACTGTCCGGAGTGCCACGATGATGATCTAACCACTAACTGTCCGGAGTGCCACGATGATGATCTAACAACTAACTGTCCGGAGTGCCACGATGATGATCTAACCACTAACTGTCCGGAGTGCCACGATGATGATCTAACCACTAACTGTCCGGAGTGCCACGATGATGATCTAACCACTAACTGTCCGGAGTACCACGATGATGATCTAACCACTAACTGTCCGGAGTGCCACGATGACGATCTAACCACTAACTGTCCGGAGTGCCACGATGATGATCTAACCACTAACTGTCCGGAGTGCCACGATGATGATCTAACCACTAACTGTCCTGAGTGCCACGATGATGATCTAACCACTAACTGTCCGGAGTGCCACGATGATGATCTAACCACTAACTGTCCTGAGTGCCACGATGATGATCTAACCACTAACTGTCCGGAGTGCCACGATGATGATCTAACCACTAACTGTCCTGAGTGCCACGATGATGATCTAACCACTAACTGTCCGGAGTGCCACGATGATGATCTAACCACTAACTGTCCGGAGTGCCACGATGATGATCTAACCACTAACTGTCCGGAGTGCCACGATGATGATCTAACCACTAACTGTCCGGAGTGCCACGATGATGATCTAACCACTAACTGTCCGGAGTGCCACGATGATGATCTAACCACTAACTGTCCGGAGTGCTACGATGATGATCTAACCACTAACTGTCCGGAGTGCCACGATGATGATCTAACCACTAACTGTCCGGAGTGCCACGATGATGATCTAACCACTAACTGTCCGGAGTGCCACGATGATGATCTAACCACTAACTGTCCGGAGTGCCACGATGATGATCTAACCACTAACTGTCCGGAGTGCTACGATGATGATCTAACCACTAACTGTCCTGAGTGCCACGATGATGATCTAACCACTAACTGTCCGGAGTGCCACGATGATGATCTAACCACTAACTGTCCGGAGTGCCACGATGAAGATCTAACCACTAACTGTCCGGAGTGCCACGATGATGATCTAACCACTAACTGTCCGGAGTGCCACGATGATGATCTAACCACTAACTGTCCGGAGTGCCACGATGATGATCTAACCACTAACTGTCCGGAGTGCCACGATTTTGATCTAACCACTAACTGTCCGGAGTGCCACGATGATGATCTAACCACTAACTGTCCGGAGTGACACGATGATGATCTAACCACTAACTGTCCGGAGTGACACGATGATGATCTAACCACTAACTGTCCGGAGTGCCACGATGATGATCTAACCACTAACTGTCCGGAGTGCCACGATGATGATCTAACCACTAACTGTCCGGAGTGCCACGATGATGATCTAACCACTAACTGTCCGGAGTGCCACGATGATGATCTAACCACTAACTGTCCGGAGTGCCACGATGATGATCTAACCACTAACTGTCCGGAGTGCTACGATGATGATCTAACCACTAACTGTCCGGAGTGCCACGATGATGATCTAACCACTAACTGTCCTGAGTGCCACGATGATGATCTAACCACTAACTGTCCGGAGTGACACGATGAAGATCTAACCACTAACTGTCCGGAGTGCCACGATGAAGATCTAACCACTAACTGTCCGGAGTGCCACGATGAAGATCTAACCACTAACTGTCCGGAGTGCCACGATGATGATCTAACCACTAACTGTCCGGAGTGCCACGATGATGATCTAACCACTAACTGTCCGGAGTGCCACGATGATGATCTAACCACTAACTGTCCGGAGTGCCACGATTTTGATCTAACCACTAACTGTCCGGAGTGACACGATGATGATCTAACCACTAACTGTCCGGAGTGACACGATGATGATCTAACCACTAACTGTCCGGAGTGACACGATGATGATCTAACCACTAACTGTCCGGAGTGCCACGATGATGATCTAACCACTAACTGTCCGGAGTGCCACGATGATGATCTAACCACTAACTGTCCGGAGTGCCACGATGATGATCTAACGATGTGACGCTGTTCTGTAAAATATATATATCATATGCTCTTCTTTCAATGAAATATTTTAGCATCTCTTCCATATTTATGAGAGAATTAGTAGTATCAAAATGACAGCAAGAGACAGCTGATAATCAAGTAATGAGACACATGTTTAACCCCATCAAACCATATGTCACCGAAAATTGTGTTTCCACAAGCAAGGAAATTAGGAAATGACAATTTTTGTCTTCGCAATTGCGGAAAGATGTCATTCAAATTCTTGAGCTAGAAACTCCCTATAAAATTCAGTTATATCTTTTTTTTTACAGTCTTGTTATTCGTTGGCGAATCCTGTGATGACTGTCTGAATGGTATGCATTGTTTAGATATGATTTTTTCGTTATCATACAGGTTTCGCTTGTTAAAAAATTGGGCACATCGTTGTTTAATTTATTGATTACATCTTATTGGAGGTTGCGGATGCTGGAAGCGGTAACAGCAAAACCGAGTGTGTCAATCAGATGAGAAGGACACTATTTGAAGGCTTGATGTGAAGAATTAACAGTGCACTGTTCCTTCTTCTGCCAACGTTCTCGAACTCCATCCGTTGCACACTATGTAATCCGCGAATTAGAATGAGCTACAGCGTGGCATATGTGATAAGATATATGTGACAAGATATATGTGACAAGATATATGTGACAAGATATATTAGACAAGATATATGTGACAAGATATATGTGACAAGATATATTAGACAAGATATATGTGACAAGATATATGTGATAAGATATATGTGATAAGATATATGTGACAAGATATATGTGACAAGATATATGTGACAAGATATATGTGACAAGATATATGTGACAAGATATATGTGACAAGATATATGTGACAAGATATATGTGACAAGATATATGTGATAAGATATATGTTATAAGATATATGTTATAAGATATATGTGACAAGATATATGTGACAAGATATATGTGATAAGATATATGTGATAAGATATATGTGACAAGATATATGTGACAAGATATATGTGATAAGAGATGAAACTTCAGTGTAAGTAAACAACATGAAACTAGAAATACGGGGGCTAGGGTAACACATGGTAAATGAAAAAATTAACGGAAATACATACAAATGTCATTGACTGTAAACTGATCAATGTGATTACCGAGTCGTCTTTAGCGGTTGTTATTCTTCGATGAACGCTGAATTTTCGGTTAGAAAGAGTACTGTCATTTGGTAGTGATTTCACCGTCAATCTCCTTTTGCTATAGTTAGTTTGTTCCAGCTAATGTCACTGTGAACCGCCATTTTGCTGCAGTCAGTTGATACCTCTTGATGTCATTGTGATGCATTCTTGCTATAGCCGATTGGTACCAAGTGATCGCGCTGTGAACTACCGTCTTGCTACAGTCAATTGGTACCTGGTGATCGCACTATGAACTACCGTCTTGCTACAGTCAATTGGTACCTGGTGATCGCACTATGAACTATCGCCTTGCTACAGTCAATTGGTACCTGGTGATCGCACTATGAACTGCCGTCTTGCTACAGTCAATTGGTACCTGGTGATCGCACTGTGAACTACCGTCTTGCTACAGTCAATTGGTACCTGGTGATCGCACTGTGAACTACAGTCTTACTAGTGTTTCCGAACATAAATATCACGTTGTAATTCATCATCATCATCAGGTGTCATGCTGGCTGGCGTAGGCGATTAGGGATTTCCACAGCTCTATCTCTCCAGTAGTATGTATCAGACTCTTGTTGTTTCTCTGTCGTGCCAGGATGTTAAATTCTCTAATATTTTCTCATCTCACGTTGTCGCCCCCTGTCTCTGTTGTCCTCAATCTTGCCTATTGTGACTATGTTCTCCAAACCTCATTGTCTCATAGCTTGGTCAAAAAATGAAAATTATCTTTTTTATATTAGTTACAAACCTATGTCTCGCATTTAACTCTTTTAACACTCCAAATTATTTTTTATTTAATTTTATTAATTTCTGGCACTCCATGGTATTCTCAGCATTCTTCCATAGAACTATATCTTTACTGCTTCTAATTTCCCAATTTTGTGTTTGTTTATTGTCCAAGACTCGCATCCATATGTTAGTATAGGAGTTATATAGCACTGCAGAACTCTCTTCCTCACCTCTAATGAGAAAGTCATATTACACAATATAGTTTTCATTTTTCTAAATGTTTTTTCCTGCTCAATTCTGCTTCATATGTCTGTTGAACTTCTTCCATCTGCTGTAATCGTTATACGTAAATAATTGAATTGGTGGACATGTTTTAATAATATATCATTCATTTTGTTCTTGCAAGCTGTGGTGTTTTGTTTCTTTGAAATAACCATTATTTCTGTTTCTTGATGTTTAGAAAGAGGCCTTTCCCTTTACTGCATGCCACTACTACATTAACTATTTCTTGGAGGTCATCTTCACTTTTAGCAATCATAAGAGTGTCATCCACATATCTTAAATTATTTATGTTATTTCCTCCCACCGATATTTCTCTGATATCAACTATTGCACGCATTTTGTTTTCACTGTATAAAGAAAACAGGTCTGGTAAAAGTGCACATCCCCGTCTAACTCCTTGTTTTATTTGTTGAAAGGGGCCAAATTCATTTCCTACTCCGATTGCTTCTGTTTGTTGCAAGTACATGTTCTTGATGATCTTAAATCCTTACCGTCGATGTCTTGACGTTGTATGTATCCTTCCTACAAAGTCACAATTTGAGTTCTTAGAATGGCCGAAAATTTCTGGTGGTGTTTTTTTATTTACCACTTTCTTGCAAACATAAAATCTAGACATCAAACCCTTGATATAACCAAAGAGTATTGAATACAGCAACGTCTGTGTTTTCCACATTTTGTTGTGTAAGAATTAAGCAATAGACTGTAGCTATTGGCATTCAGTGTGCCCTAAAATAGCGAATGATGCAACAATCTTTAATAGTATGGGAATAGCGAATTATGCAATAATCTGTAGTAGTATGGGAATAGCGAATTATGCAATAATCTGTAGTAGTATGGGAATAGCAAATGATGCAACAATCTGTAGTAATATTGGAATAGCGAACGATGCCACAATCTGTAGTAATATTGGAATAGCGAATGATACAACAATCTGTAGTAGTATGGGAATAGCAAATGATTCAACAATGTGTAGTAATATGTAATATCCCTTTTGTTTACTTTGTCTAAGACAAATCATCTACTAGGGGTTAACTCTTGCATGATGGTTGATCTAGTGGGCCTCTGATGAAACTTTAAAACCACATGTATACCTTTAAGGGGATATGCATAGATTATGTCAATAGGGTGGGGGTGTGGAAGGAGTTGATGTTAACAATAACACTTTTTAAGACCAATTACATTATTTGCGGGTGCTTTCAATAAACTGCGTAATATCTGGACGTCAAACACACTAAGAAACACCACAAAACTCAGGTTGTTTAACTCCAACATCATTCCTATTCTATCACATGGATACGAACGTTGGAAAGCCACATATTAAACACCTTTGAAAACACATGCCTACGTACCATTCTGAACGTTAAGTTAGTGACTTTAAATCTAACACTACTATAAGAGAGGAAAGTAAACAAACCCATATATCTTCCTTCATTAGACAAAGGCGATGTACTTACATCGGTCATGCTCTCAGAATGAACAGCCTAAGAATTCCTCATCAGTCACTATTTTGGGTGCCACCGGGGGTAAGAAAAAGAGGGAGACCTAGAGAAACTCTACGAAGAACCATTAATAGAGAAGGCATGTCAATGAATCTAAACAACACCCAAGAACTGAAAGACCTGGAAACACAGATACAGAAATGAAATCTATGGTTTCTGCCCTATGCGCCGCCTATGGCTCTGGAGGAACATAACATAGTATAACATTGTTTGAATTTCAAACACTGTTCACAAATTGCAAACCATAGGGTATTTTTTCGTCATTTATATGCGAAGAAACTACAGGAGATGGGGTAAACAATGTAACAAAATTAAGAAGGAATCTCTGAATTCTTGGCAGTTTTTGACAAGGGTGGTAAAAAAAGGAAAACCATTTGTTGACCCTATTTATAGTTATTCCCTCAAGGAATGTGTATTATACTATTCTGGAGTGAATTAAAAGTTCCAACGTACACATATTGTTAACACGACGTACACATATTGTTAACACGACGTACACATATTGTTAACACGACGTACACATATTGTTAACACAACGTAAACATATTGATTGTTAACACAACGTATGTATATTGTTAACACAATCGAAATAAGTTTACTTTATTTTTAAAATCTGCAACTTCCTTAACATATCTGCCACAATGGATTGTGTTTCTCGTTTCAACTTCAGGTAATTCCTATATCACATGTTCTATCCTTGCCCAGATGATTTCACGTAGTGTCTCACCACGTCGTCATTTCACATAGAAGTAGAAATTGATAAGAATCGCGTGCCATTATAATTTCTTATCAAACATAACTAGGTCTTTAATTAATATTTATTTTTACTGTAACTCAATGACGCGATTGTTTCGACAAGTTCGCCACATTATAGGTCACTGGCCATGAAATATTTAATTTGACATATTTCTGTTTTGGCTACTTTTGTGTGATTTTTTTTTATTTTTTGAAAATATATCTAGTTTCACATATGTTCTTGTTTAAATGTAGCTAAATTCAGCTTTTATGTCAGTTTTTTTCTTGCCTTTGTCTCTATTTTCTGGATGTAATACATCTATTTCAATCTCTCATCTAGTGTGTTGCCCATATACACCGGCTTCTCTTCTATTTGGATACGTGTATTTCCAAGTTTTATCTCTTCTGCTTTGTCCTTATTTGAGAGCATGTAGAGTGTTATGAGGATTTTTCAGCATTGATTTTTACCATTCGTTTATCTTCCCATGCTGCTATGTTATCTGTTGTCTTTTCTTGTTGGCGATCTTTACATGTTATATACACTACACCACACGGTCACAAGAATACATGGCGGCTCTTACACCTTGTGGCAGTTCGCAGATTTTATCATTTACGAACACAAGAAGCATAGTTGGAGACAGATATTCATCTACCAAACAAGGATATCCTTCTGACCCAACTAGTACCTGATGTAACCTGTCTTATTTACAGTATATTTATAGACACAACTAACGACAAGAGAACTCAGCGTTATAATAATCTATCAGGGAGCTAGTGGTTGTTGCTAAACTGTTTTTAATAAAGTTCTTTCTATTGGATAATGGGAAATAAAGCCCTTTGAAATTACTCGTTTTCATTGGCTATCACACAAAGTTTAAAACATAGTGACCAATGAAATGAATGAGAATTAGTCCAATGAGTTATTAAGAAAGTTTGATTTTCCATTACCCAATATGTCTTATAATGTAGACAGTCATTGCTAAAAATACGAGTATGTTAGAAATCTCTTTGGGTTAGAAAAAACTGTAACTCAAAGTTGAGGAATATAACATTATATTTGACACATCATTTCTCAGGCACTATTAATTAATTATAAATGTGCAAACGTATTTATTTAGACAAATGGCAGACATCAATTTGAAATCTACTGTGAAGTGAAATTTATAAACAAAATGGTTCTTGTTTGGAACGCGTGTCCTCCTATATGATTGTTTATCTTGGCAGTGTTTGTCAGTTTATGTTTATTCCTTATTAATTTTAATATAAATGTATTTAAGGTAGGGTTAGTTATGTAAAACATAATTAATGATAAACCTAACTCTAAGAAAATTAATATTTAAATCAATAAAGGATGAACATACATTTTCGTGGAAGACGGATGCACCGTGCTATTTGCGTGAATAAAACGGCGACACAACACATTTCTATTCTCTGTAGTACATCCTGCAGGAAATTTTGTAGGACCATTGTCCTGCTGCAAGAGAGAATTTTGAGAATGAACGCTGAAGATGAAGCAGAAACATAAACTGACAAACTTTGTAAATTCAAATAATCAAATAGAGGTGGGCACGCGTTCCAAATAAGAACCAAAACATTTCTTCAAATATTATGGTATATATCCTCAATTAAAGGAAGAGTTGGCCATTTGACTGGTTGTATGATATCTGGTTGGTTGTTTGGTTGGTTGGTTGCTAATCCAGCGGTCCATGGGCTCATGCCCTTTGACCTAATGCCATTAAATAGCATTATATTGCTGGAAAGTATGTGGATTTTCGGCCCACCCCGGGACAGAGCCAAATAATAACTATCGCACCTCCAGGAAGGTAGGTTTCAACCTATGCACTGCTCCTAGTCATTGTAGCCAAGATAGGGTTCACTGTTCTCATTCCCCGCCACCAAGCATTTCTCCAGGCATGCAACCAAATGTTCAAAGTCAAAAGGATTGTCACGTTCTGAGTCACTGTGCCTCTATGATGGGTCTCAGCCATAGGAAAAAACAGTGCTGTCAGTTTCCTCCTCCCCAGTGCTGCACAGTACATCTCTGGTTCCATCCCAACCACATACTTATATATTCAGTTAAACATGAAACACATTTCAACAACACAATAAATGCATAATTGTATAGATGACATGCCATGAAGATTCACTAAGAAGATAACCTCAATATAACTGCATGCCATTCACTAAGGTTTTCTGTTGCATGGGTGGTATGTCTATTGGGTCATTGGTGAGATCCACAGATGCAACCACATGCGTTTTATGATATATGAACTATATATGTTTGGTTGACTAACAAACGATCAGATTTCACACGGAATATTTGGGCGTAGTCTGACTTTCAAATCTCTTGAATAATGTTTCATTATTTTCAAATATGTGGATAAACTTTACACATTATAACAATTCTTAATCAAATAATTCTTATAATGACACGACAACATGAAAAAGAACTTCTGATAAATATGCATGAGTGATTATTTTCTTAAATGGATTAATATCAATCCGCAGATAAGGAGGTAAGGTTGAAATCTCCTCTTAGGAAGTCTGAACTTGACATTCATTACTATGTGGTCAATTAAAAAAACAACAACCCGGAAACCAACCCCACTAATTTATCTCCCCTCTAACAACTCAAAACTAACACTCTCACAAAAAGGACAAAAATATTTTTCTTTGGTAAGACTCTCCCCCCCCCCCCGCCAAATCTCCTCACTACAGACGTATCTACGGCTCTGTCGCTTATTATCTCTGAATATGTTCTCCCTCTATCTCTCTCTCTCTCTCTCTCTCTGTCTCAACCGAATATTAGCCACTAAAACTAAATACACCCACTTTTGTACTGGTAGACCGATCAATGGTTCATCTTAAACTAGATTTCTAAATATGTTATTACAAGTCTTGAACAACTCTACCTATGATAAAGAGTGAATTCACTTATACTGGAACCACGGTAGTCGGAAGTGTTGGGCAATTTACGTAAATAAAACTGCGATGCAAGGCATGTTTATTCTCTGAACTACATCCTGCCCAAAAATATAGTAGGATCATTGTTCTATTACAAGAAAACTGCAGTGGAATTTTGAGAACGAACTGGGAGAAAAACATATAGTAGTATTTATTACATAATGTATCCATTACTTGATATCTCTGATTATTATGCATCTGGCCAAAATGGCGTAGAATAGCAGCTGTGTTTTTGTGTTGCATGCCGATAAGCCAAGTTTCGGAGAGGATTTGGGCGCCACCGAGTAAAATTCTGTCCATAGAAATGCTACACTGAAGTATCGGCACAAATAGCAGACACATATATCTGTCCGACAGCAAATAAACAAATCAGCAGGTTATCAAGAATCCCTTTTTGCAGTGGTGAAATGGCGTAAACTTGATTCGTTTGGAGCTGTAACAGACACGACTGGCTTTCTAAAACTATTTTACAAGGAACTGTCGATGGTGGAAAGAGGAGGACAGAGAAAGTCCTGAATTTATAGCATCAAGTAATGGTCTACGCGTGATTTTCTACACTCCTCCGATTTTTTTAGGATATAATTTTTGGAGAACTTTTTGTACATATGTATCCAGTGTGGTACCACTACGACCTTGGCGGATTATGGGTTTTATTATTATTATTATGTCTAATTGCAGTTACGTTATGTACTTTGTAATTGTAACAACCCACAACACCAAACACAGACATTACGACGTCATGGTAAATATCTATACTTCCCCCCCCCCTCCGTATATAAATTAAATTCATTTTGGTTCTGAATCTTTACTTCTGAGGATTGCATTGATAGACCTCCAACCTGCACGACCGCCTCTGCCTATTTTCGTCTCAGACACTCGAAAACTTAAGGTAGTTTGAAATCTCCTTTCTTTATACATTAAGCCTGAGTTAGTCTAGATTCATATGTACTTGATATCTGCATGCAAAGCTGGGAACAGGGTAATGATATTTTGTTAATCACTTAAACACATGTAATTGCATACACAAATCGACGTTTCGACCAAAATGTCTTTATCAAGATTACTACACAACAGCAAACGAGCAAGAGCGATACTGTAGACGTTCACATGGTGAGTTAAATATAATGTTAAAATGGACCGGAAGGGTTGAAACTAGGTCAGAGGGGAAACAACACATACACAGAATATGCAAAACACATCTACATACGTGTGAAACGAGACAAAAAGGAAGTGACGAAACAACTCGATATTATCCATAAGACGGGCGCTCATTATCCCGAAGGGTTTAAGTTTGCATAATTGATAAATGTTGCGGTTCTCAAGCGCGTGACGGGTCCAGTCGTCAGAACATCACGACTTAATGGCCATAACCTGGGTGCCCTGAGCGCCCCAATGGCCCGGGCCATTGAAATTAACGGCCACAAGATAACCAAAATGGTTTTTAATACTGTATAGATATTGGCAGAATCGTTCCGCATGTGTGTTTCCAGTGATTAGCAAAACTCATTACCCTGTGCCTAACTTTGCCGGCTAGATTTCACTTTTGCGCAGTAAGTACATATTATTGTTATCAGTATATGTTCATATATTATGTGGCAGTCTCACTAGCAAACATTAGCTTTACACATCTGAATTTCGAAATCTCGTTTGATTACGTTAGTTGCCAGAGTGCACATTCAATTATCTTAAATGTTGGTCAGCGATATCTTTAATTTCGCGACAGAAAATGTATCAGGTTCTATGCTAGATTCACCAAACGTGGAGAACTTAAACACACTCCTCCGCCCTTTTTTACACCTTCCTATGTATATATATATATTGCGTATCTGTATAAGCATCAGCATCGTCAATTATCATCTCCAATGAAAATGTTGGCTGCCTCCAGCTGACTGTCTCTTGTCATGTTTGTGCAATCTAACAGACTGTATACTGTACATCTTATGATATTTACGTTACATTTGCATATATATATATATATATATATATATATATATATATATATATATATATATATATATATATATATATATATATATATATATATACATGCGCGTATATGGGATTCTGTGTGCTTCTTTAGTGCTGAATACAGTGCGTAATGCAGAAACCAATGTACTCCAGTTCTTTAAGCGATGTATTAGTGGTGTTATGTGTAGTTCTTGAATCCTATTGAAACCATAGTCTTACCTTCCTTAATGATTGTTCTGTGATGAACTTCTCTTGGTTGTCCCCTCTTTCTTCTATAATGTGGAATCCATTTTAGTGTTTGCAATGGCAACTTACTGTCACTCACTTTATATACATGTCAGATATAATTCAACCGTGTTCTTATTGTTCTAGAAACATATTGCTATTTAATGTCTTCTATTATGTGCTTCTTTGCCTTGAATTCTTTCCAACCAATATTTGAGATTTTTCCTAAATATTTATTTCCAAAAGAATTAAAATTTTTCTCCAGTGAATGTTTTACGAGTACTTTCCAGCTTTCGCAACCGAATAATAACGAATAATAATACAAATATTACGTCTTTTTGGATACACACACATTATCTATATATATATCCTTGTTAAAATGTGTGTGTATTCAATCTTGAGCTAATATTTCTCCTTGTTATCCTATTTCTACTTCTATATTTCCAAGTTCATGAGGCAACGCCTTTGGGTGTATCTTTTAATTATGTGAACAATTTGTCTTGTCATAATATTTTTGGAGTTAAGAAAACAGACTTAAGACATGACACGAAAGTCTGATTTGTAAAGAGTTTGTTCGAGTTTCATTTCTCTTGCACAAGAGAAATGTGAATTTCTAAAATATAACAGAAGATGCAGACAAATCGAGATCGGATGAAGAAAGGAATAAAAAGATGATAACAAGATAAAAAGAGAAAAAGAAAAGATGTAAATAAGAAGTCTAAAATGTTATGAAGGGAGAAACGAGAAATTGGGGTGGACTTTATTATTATGGGGATAGGGATAAAGATGTATGCAAACTGGAGAGAGCTGATAATTGAAAGAAAATTTAGGAAGAATAGTTAAGCCATTTGCCATTTGGTTTAGAGATCTTGTGTTCGATTACTGGTCGTGCCGACATTTTTACTGTTATATTTTTTCATAGACCCCTGGAAATTATCTTATGTTGCTACAGCGTTTCATGCTAAGAGTGGTTCTTTCAGTAGGTGGACTGCTACATTTGTGAAGTGGTTCTTTCAGTAGGTGGACTGCTACATTTGTGAAGTGGTTCTTTCAGTAGGTGGACTGCTACATTTGTGAAGTGGTTCTTTCAGTAGGTGGACTGCTACATTTGTGAAGTGGTTCTTTCAGTAGGTGGACTGCTACATTTGTGAAGTGGTTCTTTCATCAGATCTGGTGCTACTTTTTTGAAGTGATTCTTTCAGCAGATGGGGCGTTACTTTGTTGAAGTGGTTCTTTCAGCAGGTGGGGCGTTACTTTGTTGAGGCTGTTCTTTCAGCAGGTGGGCTGCTATATTTTAAAAGTAGTTCTTTCATCAGTCGGCGTATTGCTTTGTTGAAGTGGTTCTTTCATCAGACCTGGTGCTACTTTTTTGAAGTGATTCTTTCAGCAGTCGGGGCGTTACTTTGTTGAAGTGGTTCTTTCTAGAAGACAGAGTGATACTTTGTTGAAGTGGTTCTTTCAGCAGGCGAAGCTCTACATTGTTGAAGTGGTTCTTTCAGCAGGCGGGGTGCTACTTTGGTGAAGTGGTTCTTTCAGCAGGCGGGGATCTACATTGTTGAAGTGGTTCTTTCAGCAGGCGGGGTGCTACTTTGGTGAAGTGGTTCTTTCAGAAGACAGAGTGATACTTTGTTGAAGTTGTTCTTTCAGCCGGCGGAATACTGTTGAAGTGGTTCTTGAAGCAGGCGGGTGCTACTTCCTTGCGAGTGGTTCTTTAAGAAGTTGATATGCTACTTCGTTGAAGTGGTTTTTTCAGCAGGTGTTAATTCGTTGAAGTGAATCTTTCAGCAGGGTGAGTGCAACTTCGTACCAATGAAAACTAGCAGGTGTTTGGCATGCAAGTCAACATGATTCCCTGTAAAAAAAAATATCTTATAAGGAAAATTTGAAGGAGGAAGAATCACAGATAGACAAAGAAAATACTTTATACAACATCAAAGAATGAATTAGTCACGATTTTTCTACACTCACCTCTATCACTGATAATAAACATCTGTGGAGATCTCTGCATGCTAATATATGCAATGCAATATCATTATGACCATAACAGGTTATATATTTGACGGAATTGGATGGACTATATGTATTTCAAAATGAATTCTAACATAAAGAAATAGCACTCGCGGTACATTCGTAAAATTGCTTGAAGAATGAACACTTGTGGCTTTATAACTGTTGAAACTGGACATCTTCTGGGGGAAATTAGGTATCCGATGGGCAGATTTAGAATGAGCTAGATGAAATCTAACATAATCTAGGAAATACTGAGTAAATGCTGGAGAAGAGTTGGTAACCGCTGCGAAAACTGAAATCTGTTTTATAAACTGTGACCAGCTGAATAACACTTAAGACTTGTTAGAGGAAATTTACCACCTGTCTTGACGAGATTTACCACCTGCTGATGGAAATTGACCACCTGGTAGAAGAGATTTATTATCGAATAAAAGAGATTGACCATCTATTGAAGAGCTTAGCGAGCCTGTTCGAGTAGACTAAGCACATATTGCAAGAGAATGTACGTGCTGTATATGTAAACATAGTCAACATATGCTGTAGGACACTACATACCTCATGAAAAGCTCTGGACACTGATTTGGATGACACTGGCCATCTGTTGAAGAAAATAATTCAAATTCTGAGGAGACTGAACATTTTATGATTGGCTCGGAACTCTGTGCGTCTCAATAGCGTCAATAACATAATCTTTCATAACATGCATTAGGCCTATGTTTGATTAAACTTACCATTATATTCTACTTCTGAATCAGTCCTGAACGTCCGTCGATTAGAAGGATGTAGTCATGAAAAAGGAATGTGATGTGTCATGGTTTATATATTATAGTTTTTGGGTTACTGACTATATATAACAGCGGTTTTTAAACTGTGGTCTCCGAACCAAGGAAGCCATCTACGGGGATCCACAAAGACGTAATGAAATATTATGAGATATTACACTTACAATTAAAAGACAGATGGACCACTTGGGTGTCCACCGAGCAAAATAATATATTAAGGGGATCTCCGAAATCAAAGAGTTTACGAACCGCTGGTTTACATCATAAGTAGCCAATACAATGTCAAACACTTCTTAGTCGCCTCATTTGACATGTATACTACACGATAGTTTAATTATTCTTTGCTCCCTTTTTGAAATCTTGTAAAATTGTGTTTTCTGTATGTAGATGTATGAGAACCCTTTAAACCTTTGGAAGAGTAATTCGATATTTATACAAGTTTAAATGTCAGCTTTCAGCGTCTTTACAAATCCAGCTCACATTTCTAATGGCACGCCATGCAAAGCCATTTTGTCGACATCAAACCTTGATCCCTTTTTTATCATTCCAGGTCCAGCTGCGAGAAAACAAACAAGTGATCCATTTAGAACACGAGACGAAACTTGACCTTGTAAAAATTTTACCATGTCGCATCATACTGAGGTTGAATACACGACAGAGATAAGAAAGAAATGATGAGACGATACTCTTGACCAGAAAATGTATTTCCATCTAATATGGTGATGTTTACGTTCAACTTAGGCTAAGCCTGAAATATCATTTGTGAATTACTTGTAGATTCTTTTCTGTTGTCAAAAATGTTTACATTTGATCAAGTCAATAGTCGAATTGCATAGAACTTTCAAGAGTCACATTTAATAGTTTTCGTCTTGTGGTTTAAGGATTGTTTATTGAAAGTGACAGGACGTGTGTAAATTTCTTAACCCTTTCACACCTTGGTGCCGATCAATATGCGCACATATTTTACAAACAGCCACAAAACCAACAGTTCGGTTTTTCAATATTCTTTAGATGTAAAGCGAAGTCCTGAAATCTAAAAGCCTTAGGGATGAATCAGTTAACAATCATTAAATTCACTTTGGATATACTTCCCTCAGTAATGAAGGGGTCAGAGGCAATGAAAACCGATGCATTGACGGGTAAAGGTAAGGTTGACAGCATATTATTGATAAGATATGATCGATATAATAAGGGCAGTTATTGATTTTTACAGAGTGAATAAGACGACACTGGAGATAATAGCGTGTATATACAAAGAATGACTAACATTGAGATGACAAGAGGTGATGAAAGAAAGCGTTCTCTCTGAAAAAGATCTGAAGATCACATAAACAACATCTGAATGGGACATTGGATCTGCATAATATTGGATGACTGCTGGAAAAGAGAACATAGTACTTATGGGAATGTCACGTGTGTTACGATGCTGATTTCTAATAAAGAATCAAGAAACTTCCTTCGGAGCACATGTTCACAATAAATCTCTTTAATCTTGCCCTGTCTAACTATTCCTATTTGCTCTTTCTCACCAATCATTACTGCATCGGTTTATCATTAATTATACTGAGTGTTTCTCGATCTGCCTTTTTTTCATCTCCTCTTGCTTATTCTAGAACGATAAGATTGAAGAGAGAAAATTGAGATGGATTAGGAACATGCTTAATAAAGCAGTAAAATTCATAGCTAGAAGATCAATAATAACCACAGGGAAGCAAGGAAGTTTACGAACAATTGGAAAGAGTTTGGAGGACTTGTTAGAGATGGGATTCACATGAAATGAATCTGAAAACATATGGAAAAATATAGACAACAGTATAGCCCATGTTTGTTGCCAATGCACCCGAGGATGTTTAAACATACTACGGCACAAGAATTTGAATAATTATATATGTAAAAATAATGATAGCATGTCCTATTCAGGATGTGCCATCAACCCACCATTTATTAGAGGTGGTGATTTTCTAGGTAATGTAAATACGTTCAGTAGTTTGCCATTGCTGTCTGACGGTCCGATATACAAAGCCTGCAGAGGAATTCGAATCCAGTAGCTTGACCGTCAAAGACCTGCTCTGTACCAACCATGCAGCATCTGAGTTGGAAATTATATATATATATATATATATATATATATATATATATTCGAAATAAAGAAAATAAAGAAATGACATATTATTTAAAGCATATACCAAAATTTTATTTTACGGAATTCATGTTTCAACCTTGGCATTAAGACACTTTTAGACTTCAATTTAACTAATCCAGTCATTCCCAATGGTCCATTGACGATGCTGGTTCGTTCACTGCTTCGGTTCTAGCGATGGCGGTCTGTAAGGACAGGACATCCGTAAGGCCTAGCCCAAATATCAGCGTCGTGTAGGATCCTGACTGTTCGATATGAAATTCGACGGATGCTGGCATTGATTGGAGTTTGGAGGTCGCAGGCGCAAATCGATTCCTGAGGTGATGCCGCTGTATGAAGCGGTCTTCGGCAGAAGTTGTGAACCTGGGTCTTTCACTGCGCGAAAAGTATGTCACTGAGTCAATTTGTTGACATCGCCTTCAAAGGCGACTAATTGTGTTTCTAACCACATAAAATTGTCTGGCCACTAAACCTTGTGATTGTCCAGTCTGTAAGAGTCCAATGATGATGTATTGTTGTTCTGTAGTGAGATGAGCCATATTTGAGCACCGAATTTGCAATTGAATTTATTCGAAGACCGCCAATATTTTACAGACACTCAATAATATGGTCAGAGCATTTTGTATTGAGTAAGTTTCACGGGATTCTCATAAAACTGTTACGAGTTATTGCCAAAACAATTTTTTTTTGTCTTGATCTCTGTCATAACCTCAGGAATAATCAGGTGAGTACAATTCAGGTAATCACGAGAAGTTAATGACAAGGTGGACACAGATGACAGGTTTAATGATGTCCAATCAAGGAATATTTTTTATAAAAAATAACTTCAAAAACGTTGTGTTTCTTATTTTGAACAGTATATATATATATATATATATATATATCTATATATATATATATATATGCCCGTGCTTGTGTGTATTAGAGAGATACAATGAGATTATCTGCCCCTATGCAGTTCTACTCTACATAAATTATATGGAAGGACCATAGATCTTTTACCGTTGTGGTGTTAAAATGCTGTTTAATTTACTTTACAAAGCTCATCACAAGTTTTATGAATTAGAAATACGGTAATATTTCTAGCTTCTGTGTTAGTGCTCTGCAGCAGATACGTTTAAAAGGGGATGGAATGGAATTGATACTTCTTACTGCACAGATTACATCCAGATTACTAGTCTCTATTCAAACAGCGAGAAAACGATGGGACGCTTAAGGAAAGGCACACACAAGAAGAACTAAAAATGTCCGAGGAAGGAAATAACGACACAACAAAGGAAATAGAGAAATAGAGAGAAATAGAAGAAAGAAATAACGAGAGAACTAAAGAAAATGCTAAAGATCAGATACGGGAAAAGAAAGACAAAGAGAACGAGAGTAAGGATACGAGAGAGAACGTAACTACACTAGGGAGAAAGAAATATAAACATTCTTGGTTGCACAAGAGACACATCGACAAGATCTATGAGGCCTATTTGACTGTCCAACAACAGAGCATACATTACAGTATTTCTGTGTACGGGAGTACCTTCAAATATATATGCAGATAAGGAACACCCATTACATTCCGAAATATTGAAAGTTAAAGGTAGCAGACTCAAGAGAGAGAAATCGTGGATGGGATGTGCTGAGGATGTCATACAAAGCGTGTGCAGATTGCAAGATGTGACAGCAGGTGCGGAATGGATAGGTTTACCCACATATTTCTACACTTAGTTTGAAAGTAGTAATATAACTTAGCAGGTAATTACCCAGAGAATGGTGTCCCACAGCTGTGGAGAAAGAAGTGCAGGCTTTGGTCAGTGAGAATGCCAAAGAGGGAGATGTGATTATATACACTGATGGATCTGTGATTAGACATGGTCGCAGTGCTTGGGCATTCACAGCTATGTGCGCAGGTAAAACGATCAGGAAGGAGAGTGGGCTTTGCTGTTACTATGAGTAACATGACCATGGAGATTATGGCGGTGACCAGGACATTTGTTATAGTGGGTAGACACACAGAAGGTAACGCATATCTGCATCTTGAGTGACTGTATGAGTATGATTAGGAAGGTACAAGTCGGTCTCGTTCGCGAACAGTGGATTGAGTCCTTGAGTAAGGCGAGACTGAACGTGATTACATTTGGCGATGTGGCAATGGATCGAGTTGACGTTTTGAACTCCTTAAGAATTATAACACGAGAGAGTGAGACTAGTGTGGATGATGATTCCTTTTCAGTGGCCAGGATTAAAGATCAGGGTGTGAAATGCGGTGTTGCTAGAAGTGAACATTTTGGAGGGCGCAGAAGAATGATGGTCAGCCAGCATAGGACCGGTACTGTCAGCAGAAGTGTGGCGGATACACTAAGGGGGAGATCGGAACAACTATGAACAATTTGTAGTGATGATGATCCGACAACTAACTTAATAACAGAAAAAAACTAGAGAAAGAAGGAAATAAAGTATGTACCGAAGAGAGATCAGAGGCAGAAAAAATATAAAGAAATATAAAGATAATGAGAGAAACATGAGAGGAGATTGAAATAAAAAAAAATAGAAATCAGAGAAAAATAACAGATATGGAAATAGAGCAAGGACAGAGGAAAGACAGAATGCAATATAATGAAATATATAAAAAAAAGGTAAATTATAATTAAAGAGAGAATGAAAGAGATGGGGGGATGGGGGTGGGAGAGCATACAAAAAGACAGAAAAACAGGAAAGTTGATTGTGTGTAACCACAACTTGTAACAACGATTTCCATTTCATTTTAATTTCTAAATTTGAAACAGCGTGCTAAAAACTAAATACTTCACCAGAGTATTCCTGCGTGATGATATCAAATAGCTTCACTTATTGTTGCTGCTGATGCGTCTACACATTAGTAATGCAATTTTGCTTACACTGTGTTGTCTAGCAATGAACATCGCGCATAAGGTTGAGATAAGTCGCAGCCAAGATAAGTGACGCTGTTTGGTATCAGTTTGCAAGACTATTCTGAAGATGGACGCTAAAATTTTTACTACGAATCATCGTTTTGGTATCTCTGTGAAATAGTAGTTAAGCCAGTCTTCATGCCCTCAAGATGTCGTTGATTCGAATCCGGCTTTTGAAGTCTTCATTAAGAAGAAGATTCTTCAGAATATCCCTGTGAATTATCGCTTGAATCGACGGAATTATTCCCTGTGACTGCTACTATCGACAGATGACCTGCCGCTTTGTTGAGAGGCATGTTGTTCGTCCATCACAGGTGATGATGACCATTTGTTACATCCACTTTTGAAAATTCAATTTTAGTTATGTCCTTGATTATGAGTTCGTAGATCGCTAATGAGCCCTATTCGAGCTGTAAATTTTTTTGGACAGTTTGGACATGGAATGACGAATGTAGACGGATATTGGTCTATCCGTGACTTTCTAGTTGCTCTCCGCTGTTGAGCTGCTGCGCTGATGAAAGGGATATAATACATCTAGGGAACCCGAGTACAGTGAAGCTAATCCTTTAATCCTTTTCAACATTTTTGGGGTTTATATTCCGTTTTTTTCTATTTACTATTGCTGGCCAAGTACTGATCTTAGCAAGAGTCAAACTTTGCCTTCACTATTGCTCATCAAGTACTGATTTTGGCAAGAGTCAAACTTAGCCTTCACTATTGCTCGCCAAGTACTGATTTTGGCAAGAGTAAAACGTAGCCTGAAGGTTACATGATGAAACCACTGACTAATGGATACACAGTTAATAAATGACTTGTATGAAGACAATGTGATTTTGACCTGAGGCGATCCTTTCTCATTTAACTGTTTCAGTCTGCTACTTTAGTACATACTAATATCGAATAAATGCAAGCTACCAAGCCGGTAAATAAGGGGAGAGTAGCTGAACCGTATTCCATCTTAGGAAATTGGAATATGACTTTTAGTATTATAACACATTTCACTAACGATGTATCTCAGCAGATATATAACGCATTTAATTGAAATTTTCTGTGTTAATTTGAAATGGTATAGAACATGTGAATTATATTTTTCATTAAAATATAGCCAATGGTTTCAATGTTTGTTTATTTGCGATATATATATCAAAGTTATATTTATCAACACATATTTTGAAGATATTTACAGTCAATTACAAAAACTCATTTACACATGATTGGTTTATCTTACAACTGTCATAATTTAAGCGTGAAGTTGCACTATTTTGTACTCTTAAACACAAGACAGACGGCGTTTAAGGCTTATCCGGTGTAATATCTGAAGTGATAAAATGTTTGTTCTCGATACACAATAATTATTATGCCGACAAAGATCAAAGGAATTCAGTCATTCATAAAAACTGGACATGATGCACAAAAATAAATAACATATTTATTTGGGTCTACTCAAATATAACATCATATGCAAAAAAAGCATTAATATGTTAGACAATTAATCAGATAAGTGCATTTTTTAGGGCAAACCTTGTGAAATGTTATATGGGGATATAGTCAAAAGGTGGATTAAATTTCCCCTTCTCCCACAAATTAACGATTTTTGCACACACAAAAAAGATTATTACAAATCTAAGGAAAATGGAAACATACGGAGTTGTGACGACAAAGATAAAATAACCTTTATTTGCTTTAGTAATCCTTTCTGCGTTACTGACGGCGTACTGTCATTGTAATCACTCTGGTCACTGATGTGGTCAGATTGTATCCTTTTTTTTTCGTTTTGTAACTGCAACTTTTAATGGTGATATGATCTATTCGCAATGCAACTGTAAACTTTAATCCAACAACCAACATTACTCACTGTTAACAGAAATAATCACAACTATATTGCAACTTCAGTTAATTGATACAAAAGTATAGCCACTTAAACGAGGACGCTATTAATCCCACAACATCTCTAAAACTAAACCATAAAAAGTGTGATTAATGGTTATTGTCATAGCCTGTACTAGCCATGCTCATTACCTTTGAAAATATTTTGTGGGCAGATAAATATGCTAATGCGGTATAAGGACATTCTTGTGAAATAGAGGGACATTCTTGTGAAATAGAAGGACATTCCTGTGCAATTATTGAACATTTATCGATAAAGACAGACAAGCATGTTAGTAGTGTAAAAAAACAAGCATGAAAATGACAAATAACGATGAATCCGAACTCTGATGTTACAAGATCTCAGGTTGTATCGCTGAATAGTCACACTTTGTGAGTGATGTTTTGTATCGCTGAATAGTCACACTTTGTGAGTGATGTTTTGTATCGCTGAATAGTCACACTTTGTGAGTGATGTTTTGTATCGCTGAATAGTCACACTTTGTGAGTGATGTTTTGTATCGCTGAATAGTCACACTTTGTGAGTGATGTTGTGTATCCCTGAATAGTCACACTTTGTGAGTGATGTTGTGTATCCCTGAATAGTCACACTTTGTGAGTGATGTTGTGTATCCCTGAATAATCACACTTTGTGAGTGATGTTGTGTATCCCTGAATAGTCACACTTTGTGAGTGATGTTTTGTATCGCTGAATAGTCACACTTTGTGAGTGATGTTTTGTATCCCTGAATAGTCACACTTTGTGAGTGATGTTGTGTATCCCTGAATAGTCACACTTTGTGAGTGATGTTTTGTATCCCTGAATAGTCACACTTTGTGAGTGATGTTGTGTATCCCTGAATAGTCACACTTTGTGAGTGATGTTTTGTATCCCTGAATAGTCACACTTTGTGAGTGATGTTGTGTATCCCTGAATAGTCACACTTTGTGAGTGATGTTGTGTATCCCTGAATAGTCACACTTTGTGAGTGATGTTGTGTATCCCTGAATAGTCACACTTTGTGAGTGATGTTGTGTATCCCTGAATAGTCACACTTTGTGAGTGATGTTGTGTATCCCTGAATAGTCACACTTTGTGAGTGATGTTGTGTATCGCTGAATAGTCACACTTTGTGAGTGATGTTGTGTATCCCTGAATAGTCACACTTTGTGAGTGATGTTGTGTATCGCTGAATAGTCACACTTTGTGAGTGATGTTGTGTATCGCTGAATAGTCACACTTTGTGAGTGATGTTGTGTATCGCTGAATAGTCACACTTTGTGAGTGATGGTGTGTATCGGTGAATAGTCACACTGGTGAGTGATGTTTTGTATCGGTGAATAGTCACACTGGTGAGTGATGTTTTGTATCGGTGAATAGTCACACTGGTGAGTGATGTTTTGTATCGGTGAATAGTCACACTGGTGAGTGATGTTTTGTATCGGTGAATAGTCACACTGGTGAGTGATGTTTTGTATCGGTGAATAGTCACACTGGTGAGTGATGTTTTGTATCGGTGCTATTTGATTAGCTTCTAATCTGGCTTCAAGGCTTTTTCCTGAGTAAACCGGACCATAAATAATAATTGCCCATCAAGAACTGAAGGATGTTACAAATTTTGAAAATTTAACAGCTCAGTGGATTTTTTTTAAATAGCGACATCAAATTAGCTCAAATAAACAATCTTTGGCAAAGCACCGACAGTCACGATAAATTACAAATAATCAAAACTGGCATATTTCCAGTAGCAATTTATAGTCGTGAAACATGACCTCTTAATGATGTAGTCAAGATAATTTTTTACCCTCGAAATTAGATGTTACAGAAGAATATGAGAACACTGCGGACAGTTACAAAAAGGCAAATAAAGAAGTGTTAAGAGAAATAATATGGAATCGGGACAACTCCTAAACAGCATAATAACCACACAAAAACTAAGGTGTTCTTACTTTTTATTTGTCATACAAAGAATCCTAAGAGTAAGAAAAAAACGCAATTTGAATTCTTTGTTGCTGGTAACAAGGCGAAGAGACACACAAGACGATGATAGATAAATGACAGAGTGTTTAAAGATATCATTGGCTACAGCAAGCTAACTTGCCCAGAATCGTGAGTTATTCAGTCCATAAAGAAGACTACGAGATGGAAAGAATATGTCACCTGAATAATTCCTGATAAATATTATGTAGCAAAGAATGAAAGCCACTTTATTGTTTCCTTCTTAATGTGCTTTGAGAAGATATCTATTTCGCCACTTAATAAATATAGCGTTTGCATGACATCAGTTTATTTCTAGCAATAAATATTATACATTACATTTTTCAATGCAAAATTTCATTGTCTTCTGCGTTCGTTCTCAAACTCCTGCAGATTAATAGGATGTAGTCCGGAGAAAGGAATGCGTTGTGTCATGGTTTACAGCATTTCTGCGATATCTGCACCTTTTGGCCTGACACATCCGACTTCAGCATGGCTTTGAGTCACTGGCCCTATATGGGATGGGACAGCAAACTCCATCTCATAACCTCCTTAGTCTCCTTTTACGACATGCGTGGAAGGTAAACAGTGTTGCTATTATTTGCTCCCCTTTCGGGCCCCGGTAACACACGGGCGTAAATGTATCCTATTCTGTCAATTAATATTCTACCAGAGGCTTTCCAGAAATTACATCAACCAAAATTTGCCAATTTAACTCCCCCCCCCCTTACAGATCCCTCCTTTGTCAGCAAATGTCATGAATTCAAGTACTCACCTGATTCTTAAATTAAATTTTTTTTTAACCCTTTCACCACCGCCTCTTTAAAATGTTTATAGGAAGTATTTAATAAATACATGATTTGTTTCACTTTCTTAGAAAATTGTTTCAAATTCAAACAGTTTAAATGCTGTATAGAAAACAGTATTGTTTACGTAAACTTCTGTCAAATCCCCCCCCCACCTTGTCAACATTTGTTAAACTTTCCACACCTCTCCCTTCCTTAATTGTTGACGTAATGACAGTCCAGTTCATCAACATACATTATTTATTGCTATTAATAAAACAAAGTGTGACGAAAACTATTTCTTTAGTACATACCATTCCAATAGAAAACGCTTATTTTTGATTCGCGATGCTACATTTAGTTAGAAACGTGTTATTTGTTGGTACAATTCTCAATTATCTTTGTTTGTTGATTCGGACTTTGTCCATTTTATTGCCTCTTACTGCCTGATGATGATTTTCTCGCCTCTGCGTCTTTCAATGAGTGGGAACGGCTACTGTCTGCTATTTAACCTGACATCTCGGTTTCACGCTACCTTTTTTCATGCCGGCAATTTTCGAAAGAACTATTTTAAATTTATTTTATTTTACTTGCATTATATCTTATCTATTTTTCTTTTCAGTGCAATTTCCCCTCCTTACTTACCACTATCTTCCCCTCACACCCTCTTCTCCCATGTCATGCTGCCCTATCTTAGCTTCCTTCCTATCTTAGCTTCCTCCGTCGTCTATTCACTATTGCCTTTCTCCCTTTTTCTTTCATTCCTATCACAACCATGTGTGTTTCTATGTAAGATTTGTTACTGTGGTCTTTATTACACATGATGTATCTTTTTAATCGAAACGTCGTTTCTCACTGTGTCTCGTTCTAAGATTGTTTTATGACATATTTTGGTAACACTTATATATATTTTTGTTAATTTGTATATTTGTCATGTGTTACCCCAGACACCTATTTCCTGTTTAGGGTTGTTACCCGACACTGAAACTTTTATCTATATCATCAGTAGAACACAATTCTTTTTCTTTCTTTTTTTCTCTCTGATCGACGTTTCTACCCCAATGTCTTTAAAGAGAACATACACTAGCACACACGAATTTCAAATTACAGCAATGTAATTGAAATGTATTGAAAAAACAGCAATGTATTGGAAAAAAAACACAAATACCGAAAGAACATTCTAAATGTTGAAAGAGAATCATTATTGTTAGAAATGTTTTCTCAACTAAGAAATATTGAAGTACTAGTATAGCAAGTTGCAATAGGAATCAATTTACTTTATTATTTGTTTTAAATGTCACTGTTTTACTTGACAATAGTTTACACGCTTGTGCTCTGAGATAAAGCATAGATGTCACGTCGCACTTCTTCCAGCTAAAGAAATCACGTAGTAATTCTTCCAGTCATAGATGTCACTTCGTACTTCTTCCAGCTAAAGAAATCACGTAGTAATTCTTCCAGTCATAGATGTCACGTCGTACTTCTTCCAGCTAAAGATGTCACTTAGTAATTCTTCCAGCCATTGATGTCATGGCGTACTTTTTCCATTTTGTAGGAGAACAGGCTTGTTTTTTGTGTGTTTTTTTATTGTTCCAGCGCTTTAAACTCCAAGTCCAGATTTACATTAAAAAAATATATAGCAGTCCGGCTCTGTGACGGAGTGGTACAGGACCCATCTGTGACGGCCAAGGTACCGAGTTCGATCCCCGCCACAGGCAATTGTGCATCCGGACCGTTCAGAAAGCACTGGCAAACTACTGAACGTATTTATATTGCCTAGAAAATCACTACAGCTAAAAAAAATGCCACGTCCTTAATAGGATATGTTACCAATTTTATTTTTTATGGCAGTTATTTATTTATTTAGAACACTTGTTCACATCCGTGAGGTACAGAGTTCAACTTCTTGCATGAACTGGGATTTTTTCAGTCGAGAGTACATTTTAAAAAGGAAACATTCAA
Organism: Meghimatium bilineatum; assembly: GCA_034231615.1. Taxonomy (NCBI): domain Eukaryota; kingdom Metazoa; phylum Mollusca; class Gastropoda; order Stylommatophora; family Philomycidae; genus Meghimatium; species Meghimatium bilineatum. Next base: position 30,496,162 of record CM067321.1, read on the forward strand.
GCTGTACATGTCATGTCAAGCTGTACATGTCAAGCTGTACACATCAATGGCTTGCGGCATTTGTCACAACATAGCAATCACCACTTCACTGAAACCTACATTAAACAGGCAGTAGGCACCCATTGACAGTTTTTTATAACAGCTATCAAACAAGACAATATCCAAGAGAATAAATTCATTTAAAATGAAGTGCTACAGAAAGATCCTACGAATATCATGGGCAGCGAAAAAGAAAAACACATTGAAATTTTGAAATTATTGAAATTAAATGAAGACTGGCTTCTAAATACCATCATAAGAAGGAAGCTACAGTATTTTTGACACTTAAAGCGACATGATGTTATCGAAAGGCTGATTCTAGAGAGCAGAGTGCACGGTGAGAGAAGAAGATGAAGTCAAATAATACGATGGACCAGCGACATCCAAGAATGTATGAACATGTCTCTGGCCAATGCACGCCTGTTTACCCGGAACAGAGAGGCGTTCAGAGTGTCCACGACGAAGACAACACTCTGGCAAAAATATGTCACTTGAAATATAACATCTGGATAACACGTAAAATCATCTAGATCTAGATGTAAAAATCCAAATGTGGCAACATTGTCTTGTTCCCGCTGGTCCTGGTTTTCAACTATCAAAATAATACCAGCGATCTCGGTTTCAGCTCAGAGAATTGAGTTAACCCTAGAAATAAAGTATATTTTTCATATTCCCCGTATTAAAGGACAGCTCAACTTGTGGTATAGCATCATGTAATTACACAGTCAGCTGGGGCATGCTAAATATCTAAGGAAATCTCATACATTCATCTGTGGCTTCCTAAAGATCTTTGGAAATCCTACACAATCACCTGTGGCGTATTAAAAAGATCTTAGAAACTCCTACAATCATCTGAAGCTTACTAAAGTTCTGGGAAACCCCTACGCAGTAATTTCGAGCTTACTTAAGATCTTAGGAACTCTTCATTAAAACAAAGATGTCAGAAAAACAACCACCTGGAACTCAAAGTAAAACTCTACAACCTAATGCAAATAGCTAGAGTTCGAGTATTTGATTTTTTGTTGATTCTAATGTGTGCTTTGATCGTCTCCAGGAATTACCAAAACAGAAGATGGTGTATCATTTTGTGCAATGTAGGGAGAGGAGGACGAGGTTTCTCCAGGGCTTTCGATCACGCTCATACCACATCAAATGCTCAGGAACTTGCAATGAATTCAAACTTATTCTCTTACTCCTGTGATAACAGCGCGTCCTTCTCTAAATGTAAGACATACGGACTGTTTGATTCATATTGGTAAATCCGACTGATCTAATTTTTTTCATTAGTCATTACATATGTTTTATGAATACTAGCCACTAACTTTGCTCAACTGGTGCGACCAATACGCGTGACAGAAATGTGGTATTAATCTCAGTAGTATCAACTGTCCGGTTCTGTGACGGCGTGGTACAGTGAGTGTCTTTGATGGCCAAAGTACCATGTTCGAATCCCGCCGCAGGCAATTTTACATTCATATCGTTCAAAACGCAATGGCAAACTATTGAACGTATATAAATTGCCGATAAAATAACTACTGTCTGAAACCTGCTAGGCTGCAGGCCACATTCTTAATAGAATATGCTACCAAACTGTTTAGCATCATCTAAGAATCAATCTCCAAGAAATTATAATACATTCCATTTGCATCGATTGTTGCATCACAGTCCCCGACTATAGATATGTTTAATACAAGACTGTCTGCCGTCTCGTTTCATCACACACACAATTTATACATACAAAAAGAATACTTTCAAAAATCAGTGTAACTTAAGTGAGGTATGTTATAAATGATTACACGTGAGATTTCCAAATTTGCATTTGCGCTCAAGAGAATAATTCATTGAATTAGAATTATATTTCATTAAATTGTAGATTTCAAAATCATCTTCAAAAATCAAGAATTTGTCTAAGAGTATCGCTTTTTATGAAAAGGCGGAAACATTTCAATTGAGGAAAAATTACGTCTAAAATGATTAAGAAGTCTATTGGGAATCCTGTATGCTGTAAGGAAGTAATGTCCCTATCGTTCAATAGACTTAATCAGCGAGGATGTAGCAATTCGTTTCCTTAAGATGTTTCAACAGTGGGTTATTAAGAAGTAAGAAATGCAGATTCCTTAGGAAACAAGATAACAGGTTCTAGAATAAGGATCGAAACGTTGCTCGCAGCGAATTCTAAATGTGGGAAAAAAATGAAGATTTCTTAGATATCAGCGTAGCTCACTCGTGACAAATAAAATTCTTTATATAGCACGCTGCTAAAACCTCCATTTTTTACAGTTACTTTTAAATACGTGGCGCATGGCTGAGAGGTTAGAGCGTTGGTCTCACACCCATGGAGTCCAGAGTTCGTTCCCTGGTAAGGACTGGGTATTTTCTGTCGAAAAGTATTTTCTGTCAGCCATTTATATGACGTGGCGACAGCAAGAGCATGCGGTATGTATTACACAACTACATAATCCCTCCATACAGCCCTCTACGGGAATACAAGCAGTATTTGAGTGGGATTTTAAAAATATTTTACTTCTAAATACATTTCAACAGAGTAGAAAAACCTCATCGAGATAAAGAGTTAATGACAACTTTTATTAAGTTTTTTTGTAAACATTCACAATTTGGAATACACATTTATTTTGAATTTTAAACTTAATTATACGGTGCTTATTTTCATAAATTTTAGTAAAAATTTGGGAATATTTCCAAAATGTTCAGCACACATTGTAAAGAGTGAGGAATACTCAAAATGGTATAGAGCATTTGTGGGACATATTCATAATTTATAAATAATACTTTGAAAATAATCACCAGCGAACGTACGTTTAGATGCACAACTAGAGCTGAACATTAAGGGAACATTTGGGATACAACTGAACATTTTAAGATTATTCACAATTTAAATGAGATATTTTGGGAGTATTCACAACTTATATTAGTATATTGTATTTAGGAAAGACTGCGTCAGTGGAGTTCATTACGTCTTTAGGGTTTTTGGTTCAATTAATGGTACATTTCTTATTGATTTTGGCAAGGTTTGACTTCAAATATCATAATGAAAATTCCCAATTGAGTGGTTTTTTTTTAATGCTGAATTTAAATTTCAGCAATACAAATTTCATGTATTCTTGTTTAATCTCCTTGATGAACAGTTATTCTTTATACTTTAGCATTATAAAAATTGTTATTATACATTGATTTAAGTGAGATTCCATCATAAAATGTTAGAACAAATAAAAAGCGATATTTATAGCCACAAGAACAAGCTTACAAACAGCGCACAAAAAGGCGATTCCCAGAGAATTCTCCTACTCCTGACACCGAAAGGCAAACAAGTGCCACATAGTAAACATATACAGACATACCAGACAGACAGACATAGAATGTCTCTCAAAGATACATTTCAACCCCAATCGTCATTATTCAGTCTTTGTTCGAGCTCTCTTTGCTTGCTTCTTGTGGTCAATCGGTGAGGTGTCTCTTGTCACAGTCCAGCAGTAATCAGTAAACATTTAATAGCTCCAATTTCCTTGATACCCTTTGTCAATGATACATCAATGTCTTGGTAAAATCGTTCACCATGTTCATCACTCTCGCTCTGAATATTTACTGTAAAAATTTCAGGTGTGAATCCAGAAAGTGAATTTTTAACTAGATGTTGACTAGTATTATGAGATTGTCAAGCTTAAACTTACTACATTTTAAAGAGATTAAATTTGTGCTGTTATAATTGTGCCTCATGCGTGCTTCTACGCCCCAATGGGGGGGCAGGTCTAAGAACAATAACACTGTCATCGGAGGGAATCAGCCATTAGCTGCAGCATGAAACAATTTGACAGGTTAATGTCAAAGTTGTCTTTCTGTACAGGACGCGTAACCCCTGGAATTGTACCTTACCGTCACATTGGGTAAACTAGTTATCTGAGACGTATATAAGCCCTTGTTAAATCCATCCTATCAAGCAGTAGTAAGCATATTTCCGCCTTTTCAAATGATAATGCTATTGTTGTGCTATAAGCAATATAATCTACTATCCATGGCAGTGATGGATATGACTCACAAGACCAATCTGGATCACAATGGATCTTCCACAGTATGCTCAAGAAATCACAAACCCGTTTGTACCATTATGCGCTGTTGTGTTAGACTTGCAGCCCTTCGACTAATTGTTATCACGGTCGCCTTTGTTTTATACCATACCTTATCGTGTCTTTCAATGCAACACAACCAATGGCATCATGGATTCCTCGATTCCGCTACAATACCTGTATCATGCGTATCGTGTTTGCACCACATTTTTGCATTGTAGTAAAGATTGACACTAAGATCTATTTCCAGACTGTAATTCTCCATAAAGAAGTTATTTCGGTATCCTCCCATCTTCAATCCTCCTAGTGTCTCTCTCTCTTATCTCATTGTGTCTCTCTCTCTCTTATCTCATTGTTCTACGCAGACTGAGAATAGAAAAGACTGTGATAGTATCTGTTCTTTCAAAGTATAGCCATCAAACAATATGGCCATCAAACAATATGGCCATCAAACAATATGGCTATTAAACAATATGGCCATCAAACAATATGGCTATCAACTAATATGGCTATCAAACAATATGGCCATCAAACAATATGGCTGTCACACAATATGGCCATCAAAAAATATGGCTATCAACTAATATGGCTATCAAACAATATGGCTATCAAACAATATGGCTATCAAACAATATGGCTATCAAACAATATGGCTATCAAACAATATGGCTATCAACTAATATGGCTATCAAACAATATGGCTATCAAACAATATGGCTATCAAACAATATGGCCATCAAACAATATGGCCATCAAACAATATGGCTATCAAACAATATGGCTATCAAACAATATGGCCATCAAACAATATGGCTATCAAACAATATGGTCAGAAAAGCAGTAATCTGAAACGAAAAGTAAAACTTCACCGTCTGGTGTAGGGAACAAAGTGATAAACTCATAGCTCATCCCGTTTTGGCTATCTATGATCTTGGTCATCATCATCAAGAGTGAAATCACATTCTCTGGCTTCATTGCAATTATAAAGTCAACTATTTCCAAGAAAGTCTCGAAAAGAGTAGAAGATTGATTTCATTGTACTCCGTCCTTCTCAGAAAAGCTGTTCAACGCCTGCTGAGATTATCACTAATAGCACGTAACATCTTAGCCTCATATGATAATCCCTAGGGATACACAAAAAACAACAACTGTATAAACATGACGTCTTTAATTCCCAAGTCTTCTTGAGCACAAACAGAACGACTTAACCACTACGCCTGAAAGATCCCCTATCTGTCTGTTATTATCAATGTTCACTTTCAGATACATACTCAACAACAGAAAATATATTTATAAATTTATATCATTTAAGGTAGTAGTTCTCAATCTGTTTCACCGTTGCCCTTACATTATCATATATAATCATAAGGAATTCAAGTATAGCATGTACAGGGCATTGATATTCAACCATTGTTTGATTTATAAGTAACAATAACACATCCAGTCACATCATGAGTACAATATTGGTTTTGACTTTAAAATACGAGAAAGTTTGATAGAGTTTTATATATTAGTTAGGCTTGATAATAAATATACGTTACTATCGATCTTATAGTCGTAGGTTGTGCAATTAGGAATATGGTGCTTTTCATTTTTTCAAATCTTATCCATCTCCATTCTTATAATTATTATAATTGTGATGATGTCCCTCTTTCGCAAGCAAAGACGAGCATGGCTATGAGGAAGAGGGTCAAATTAGATATGATTTTTGTGATCCCTCAGATGACTGATGAGTCCAGTCTGGACTCTGAAGGATGTGGTCGATGTGTGAACAGAAATAGTAGGTCTTGAGATGACTAGAAAACAGTTTGATGTCTCCTTTAATTTTTCTTTTCTCTTTCGAATATCCTGCAGTTTTCTACTATAAATATTAATTATTATATTATACGTATACTACAAGGTTCGTTCTCAACGTGTTTATTGTCATGGGGATGTACTCTCGAGAACTTCATATTAACCGTTCACAGTCATGTTTGCGCTTTCTGACCTCACACATTCAACTACGGCTCTAAATTTGTTGCTCAATATACCCGTTTTTTTAAAGGACGATGTTGAGAACACCATCTACCCAATCTCAATGATTTTTACAATATACACATGCTTGCTGTGCTTTGGTTTTCTTTTGAACTGGCAGTGCTAGAGGGATAGTACTTTAAGTCACAAGACAGTAGTGTATACCTCATAAACAGAACAATTTCAACTGCAGTTTGTTTGTTTGTTTTTCGTTCGCTCCATTGTAACCATCACGGATATCCGTGCGATTTCCGCCGGGAGCGTGATTACGTTGTGCCACCGTTATGCGCCTTGTAGGCCTAGCACATCCGATTTCGGCATGCCTTGACAATTCGGGTGGGCTACCCTTAGCCTGTGACAGCCTCTATATCTGTCTCCAGGCACGCGTAGTGGAGACTCTTCGCCCAGGCGATGTTTTGCTCTCGTCTAACTCGAACGAGGTGTTCCACTGTCTATGAACTTGCCTCGTGTAATTGGACGTCCTGTGCCTGTGCCCATTGGGTACCGAACCGTTTCTCATCCGTGAGCCTGGTTCCTTAAGGGGAAGAACTCAACAGAGGAGTTGGACCCTGGCTCTTTCGCCCTCTTAGCCGAGGTGTCATTCACCGACATCGTGTACCCCTTGTCCAAGTTCGAGTCTCACACCACGCGTTTGGGAGCAAGGCGTTCTCGAGCTGAGCGTCCTTGTCCCAATAGCGCCTGAGCCCATCAGGTACTGAACCCTTTCTCTCTTCAAGTGTATTTCCGGTGTAGGAAACCTTGACAGTAGAGTTGGGCCAGGACTGCCATCGTTGTCCCTTTCTTGCCTACACCCATCGGGTACAGAACCCTTTCTCTTTGCAAGCATAATTCCGGTTTAGGAAGGCTCGACATTAGAGGTGGGTTAGGTCTTTTGCTTTACCAAACGCCGATCGATGGGTCTGGGTCTCTACCTGTTAGGAACTCTGTTAACTAGAAGCCCGTCTCGAGCTGACGGAGCTTGTAGTTCCCTTTCCTAGGGACTTTTCACTTTCTATTTGCAGTTCGCGCTGCCCACTAGCGCTGTTCTGCCCTTTCATTGTTTCATTGTACTCTGTATGAAACATATTTGTCTCTCGCCATGCATTTACCTTTACGTGCATTTTACATTGGCCGCCCCTCCAATGTTCGGACTGGACTGACTTGCTTCACTGTATGTCGACAGTGTCGCTATATGTGGTGATGCTGGTCGTGTCGGAGATATTGTCTGTCTCTTGTGCAGTCAAATCTCTTTCCATCTGCTACCTCCACATTCTCGGACACGATCCCCAAATGATTTGGCCAGAATCAGCACCAGCTGCTGTATTTCTGTTTCCAGGGTGCACCGCGTGGAGGTACATTTGGGATCTTGGTTATCTGCTAACCCTGGGTCCGCCTAGAGCAATGCGTTCCCTTTGCACCCCTTCAACTGCAGTGAAAAAACAAATATGGTTTAACAGCGAAAGTCCTACTTTTTTTCCAGGCGAGATATCCGATTTGTTAAATAATGTTTCAGTTGTCCGTTACACTTTATTTGTCGAAAAGCAACGTTTTATCCAATACTTTTCGATTTCCAACCGCAAGACATTTTTATCACGCACTCTTTTTGTAGTGACACAATTTTATCGCTTAAATCAGGGTTGCCATAACGACATATTTTAAGACGCAAACCATAAATCTGGCTTAAAATTAACGTTGTGTCAGTGAATTGATTTGACTAATTTAAAAAAAAAATTTCTTGCAATTAATTGCACAAAAGTAACTTACCTCATACGACTTATGTAACGACAATGAGATTTCTACATACACAACCATGCTTTTGTTAGAACGTACAACGTTGGACTTTCCGTAACACGCAGGTTATTATTGCAGGAAAATAAAAATAGTTTAAAAGTAATAAACTATATCAGAATATTTTGGAAATATAATTCTTATTCACCATGTTATATGCCTAATATTAAAAATATATAGCAACATTTAAAAAAAAACGAAAACAGAAGGTGAAAATTCTGTAAAAATACGTGAAATGATTTAAGGGAATAGATTCCTAGACAGATACTGCTAACATAAAAATAGTGCAGCTGTAACAGTTAACTGGATCTAGATCTTGTCGATATGATGAGGCATGAATAATTTTGTTCAGTTTTTATTAGTTTTTATAGCTTTTACATACTAATGTTTGGATCTAAATGATAGTTGTAATCTGATAATCCTGACATAACTCTCGTAGGACGAAATTTCTATCACGTGTACGTAATGAGGAGCGCGGTCGCCTAGTTGATGGTGAGCTTGCTTTCTATCACCGGGTTACAGCGTGATAGAAACCACGTTCGAACACACAAAAATCCGGGTTGTGATTTCTCACTTGACACAACCACTACTCCAGTCGACTCCGCTGTAAATGAGTACCTGACGCATGAGTTAGGCGAGGTAAAGACAGCAAGGAAGGGAACTGGCCAGCCCACCTAATAGTTACTGCAACTTAGTATATGAAGAGTTATCTTTATCCCCAACGGCAGGTGGCTGCCATGGGACATACCTATACTTTTTAAGTACTGCTACGATCCTCTTTGCATGTTTTATCAAGTGTAGGTACCACCAATGAAAATGAAAAACATGCAGTGCTATATAACCCCTATACTAACATATGGGTGCAAGTCTTGGACAATAAACAAACTAGAAAGTGGGAGATTGGAGGCAACAGAGATGTGGTTCTACAGAAGAATGCTGAGAATACCATGGACTGCCAGAAAAACTAATGTAGAGGTGTTAAAAGAGTTAAATGCGAAATGGACCTTAATCAACAATATAAGAAAAAGGCAATCTTCTTTTTTGGCCACTTCATGAGACAGGCAGGTTTAGAGAACATAATCACAACAGGCAAGATTGAAGGCACCAGAGACAGAGGGCGACAACGTGAGAAAATATTAGACAGTTTGACAACCTGGCACGGCAAAGAAACAACAACGACTTTGATACATAGTACTGTGGACAGAGAGCTGTGGAGAGCCATGACCGCCTACGCCACCCGGCATGGCACCTGATGATGATGATGAGGTACCACCAAGCTCCACTTTGCAAGTTTTGTCAAGTGTAGGTACCACCAAGCCGCAATATGCAAGTTGTGTCAAGTGTAGGTACCAGCAAGCTTCGCAAGTTTTATCAAATTTAGGTACCACCAAGCTCCACTTGAAAGATTTATCATATTAAGGTACTGTCAAGCTCCCCTTCGCAAGCAATTTTTCAATGTTAGTATATTGTCTGAGATCCAAAAAGTACATCAAGTATAATAAAGATGATAAAATAATTATAATAACAATGTAACTTTATATGAATGTAGTAAAAATGTAGTATCGGAGGAGCGCGGTAGCCTAGTTGATAGTGAGCTTGCTTGCTATCATCTGGTTACAGCGTGCCAGTGGGAGATTGGTGTTTATGAAACTACTCTACTCTCCAATCTCTGGCATGGCACCTGATGATGATGATGACAGCGTGCCAGCTTCGAAACCACGTCCGGACATTAAAAAAAGAAAATCCGGGTTGTGATTTCTCACTTGACACGACCACTCCTCCAGTCGACTCCGCTGTAAATGAGTACCTGACGCATGAGTCAGGGAAGGTAAAAAAAATAGCAAGGAAGGGAACTGGCCACCCCACCTAATAGTTGCTGCGGCTTAGTACATGAAGAGTTATCTTCATCCCCGACGGCAGATGCCATGGGACCTACCTTTACCTTTACCTTAGTAAGAAACAAATACAGATAAATCATGCAGCAAACAGTATTCGAATTAGATCCGCTAAGTAATTTTGTTTTTTATCCGTTGCAACATTTCCATAGACTCTTCGTCTGTGATTTTTGTTTACTACGGGCGGCCGATGATAAATCTCTTTCTGTTGTCTGCAGAACACTCTCCTGCGATATTAATTGTTAACCAAGGATCATCAAATGTTGACATTTTCTGTTTCTTTGTAAATAGCTATTGTATATGCGTGTACATTTCTGTTGAAAACTTTACTTTTGAAATAATAAAGTCACATAGTGCATAAAGCAAAGAAAACAGAAAGTATGTAACAATACTTAAAAACATCTATCCATGATTCTCTTGTTAATTTTCATTACACAATGTTGTTTATTCTGTCTGTGCTGACTTGACCCATACGACGACCAACTACAATCTTCAGTTCCAAAATCTAATTTTCGTTTCCCGTGAGACTACATATTACTCTATGAATTATTGAACATAAACCACTTTTTTCTAACTAATTAAATGAAGTTTGTCTGCTGGTGCGTATCTAATGCTAAAGATTAGACTTCCGATGATTACATCGCAATTCCATAATTTTGTGAATCGATTTCGTTGTTGCGTTGAACAAGCAAAAAAGTGATGCTTGATTGAGAACTGGCCAATCTTCTGCAAAATTAAGTTATTCCTTAAACACAAGCTGATGTATTTGACTCCAAGTACTCCAGGAGCTGTGTATTGTTTGAGTTTGGTAATAATTATTGTTTCACTATCAGCCAATTGCGAGTCTGCTCGACCATGTGTTGCCGGGGATGAAAGGAAAATAAATAACAGTGTCAATGTGACCTGCCACATGTATCGTAAGATGCGTCTAACGGAGCTGAAAAGTTGACTATCTCATCCAATACGCGTTCATCGAATACATCCCATATGATTCAGAAAAAGAAAAAAAATCACTACAGACAAAAAATGCTGGGTTTATGGCTAAATGTCAAGAAATACAAAAATAGATAGGTGTGTTACCAAAATGAAACATAAAACAACTTAACAACGAGATACAGAGACAGACGACGTTTCGACTATAAAGCCTTCATCAGGACAAACAAATGACCACAATAAAACAAGTCTTACATGGAGACAAATAGGGTTTATGGCTACATGTTGAATAAGATAAGCTACCAAAAAAAATTATTCAGAATTCATGCTGAATTCAAATCTGTCAGTCCGAAAAGCGCAGGTATTGCAGCCAAAAATTCCATCTTCCTAATCTGTAGGAGTGTGAGTACTAACATAACTCACAAGAAGAAGCTATTCTACTGAAGTATTTTTCTTGCATGCATGAACATCTCATCGTTCTTCTTGTTGTATAGATCCCTAGGGATTACGAGCAATTAGCTCTCACTTCCTATGTGCAGTCGGATAGTTTCTATAAAGCTTTATTTTAAACACAGATGACGTGCTCTCAGTAGTACGCAATACTTTGAGAAAAGGCCTCCCTACACAGAGGGGATGTGTTCTATAGGTGTGGCGTTTCTACCTTTCCACAACACGTAGAATGGAAGTCATTGGGTTCAGCTCCTCCTCCAAGCATCCGCTCTTGTCAGGTGTCCATAGAAATCCAGTTCTGTCATGATCACCTGTGTGGGTGTTAGCTATGCATTTTCCGTCATTGAAGTGGACTCTAATTATGCAGGGCTGGCGTGTCTGCCTAATACTTGGTTCTCTCAGGAAATTGTCATATACTGCACAATGTTGCTTTTCATCGCACCCCATGTCCCACATGCTCATAGCCTGGTACCATTTACACTCTGGCGGTTGGGAAACATGGTCAGGGTTGGCATTCAATTGATATGCAATTCTGGGTTCTCTAAATGTTGCACCACAATGGAACATGTACTTTTACAGATGAAATGTTGTTGGGTTTCCACAAAAGAAAACACTCACTATATTAGTATATCATATACTGTGAGTTTACTCTTGCATAATGGTTAGTACCACAGTGAAACCTTAATACCTTTTTCTTGTGGAGGAATATCCCAACGGATATACACTAATGTCAAGGCACAATGGAGTTTCTCTTATATGACTATATAACTGAAATTATGTGATAATTCTAAAACTGAAGTTTTTCTGGAATTTGCTGACAATGTATGATTAATATTTCAGAAATTAATTTCTTTCATTATTTTCTGGACACTAAAATTTACTCTTATTAATTTCTGAGCTTCCAATGTTCCAAAAAACCCCAAGATTTGCATGGTACAACCTAAGAGCTCTTCATAAATAACACCAACATTTACAAGGTGTCACCTAAGAGCTGTTCATAAATAACACTAACATTTGCAAGGTACTACCTAAGCATTGTTCATAAATAATACTAACATTTGCAAGGTACCAACTAAGAATTGTTCATAAATAATACTAACATTTGCAAAGTGTCACCTAAAAACTGTTCATAAATAACACTAACATTTGCAAGGTGTCACCTAAAAACTGTTCATAAATAACACTAACATTTGCAAGGTGTCACCTAAAAACTGTTCATAAATAACACTAACATTTGCAAGGTGTCACCTAAAAACTGTTCATAAATAACACTAACATTTGCAAGGTGTCACCTAAAAACTGTTCATAAATAACACTAACATTTGCAAAGTACCACCTAAGAACTGTTCATAAATAACACTAACATTTGTAAGGTACCACCTAAGAATTGTTCATAAATAACACTAACATTTGTAAGGTACCACCTAAGAATTGTTCATAAATAACACTAACATTTGCAAGGTACCACCTAAGAATTGTTCATAAATAACACTAACATTTTCAAGGTACCACCTAAGAATTGTTCATAAATAACACTAACATTTGCAAGGTACCACCTAAGAACGCTACTTAAATAACACGAACAATGTTATTCCAATTCTGACCCATTCCCCCTTTCTCTCTTGTCAATTACTGTCAAGAATTCAACCAATTCCTCTCTGCCCTACTTAATTATGTCACAACATTTACCTCTAAAAATTATTTAGCAAAATGGACATTAAAATACAAATTTTGTTTCAAATGTTTATAACAATGTTTGAAATACAAACAATTTAAGTCATTTATACAGCTGTATTGTTAACGTCGACTTTTCCCACACCCTAACCACCCTACTCATAGTAAAATGAAACAAAATTCAGGCCCCTACCCCCTCTTAATTGAGTAGTTATCTAAAACTTTTACATTTTACTTGGCTAATTCACTTAATGGCGGTGATTTCAATTCCATGAAATTAATATAGTTATTCTTTACGGATGAGGGACATTAAAATAATTACGTGTTAGTATGGTGAACGTTTGCTTTTTAGATATCCACGATCTAGCGTAGTGCATGGCCAAGATGTTGGAGCTTAGTCCAGTGCAGGATTTACGTATAAGCTAAACAAGCTATAGCTTAGGTCCCCCGCTGTCTTGGAGGCCCCCATTTATATTTGGTGCTGGCATATAATATCTGGACTTATAAAGGGCTCCACATCTCAAATAGCTTAGCGCCTTATCGAGTCTTAATACGACGCTGCTTAGGTCTCATATCTGTGATGTCCACAGTTTAAACATGACCGAGTTCCTGTAGAAGACCTGTTCGCTAAATTAACGTGGTCCCCATTCTTGACGTTTTTGTTTATTCTCGAGCTTCCCGTTGGTCAGTATGTATATTTTTGGAGTCAAATGCCAAAAATAGCCAAGGCCGACCAATAGATCACAGAGATCGAAAGCTAGTTTATGTTTACGTTTTAGTTGATATGTCTCCTATACCGCAGTCGGTCACAGTTTAATCATCTGTAAGACTGTGTTTTTTTTCTGATGGAGTGTAAATTGAAAGAATCACCTTGAACATGACGTGGCAACTTTTATGGCACCTGCCTTTCAAAACCTTCTTAACGAGAAAAATGCAGTACTGACAGTTTTTTGGTGTTTTTTTTTTTTTGCGTGAACTAGAATAATGAAGCTTTTCTATGTGCAATGAACGATTTCTCAAGTTCCTTCTTTCATATCCAGAAGATTTCAACTGGCACAACGAGAAGCAATATATTGAGAAGATACTTCCCACTCATAGTACTCCACACTCAATGTGCGTCTGTAGAAAGAAAGTTTCTCTACTTTGTATTCTGACATCTAATAGCGTAAAAACCTGGCAACAATTTGCTGATATTGCTGTGAGCTTTTGACGACACATGACACGTAACTGCATTGCTTCTCCTGTTGCAGCAAGTAATTTAAAAAAATATAATAATAATAGTAATAATAATAATAATAGTAATAATAATAATAATAATAATTATTATTATTATTATAATAATATAATAAGAAGAAGAACAAGAATAATAAGGCGCATAACCCGTCAGGGTCGTTTAAGTGCCACACTGGATACATATTCCACAAAAAAAATTTGGAAAAAACCTTCCAAACACTATACTTTGTCTTTCAGATAAGTGTAGAAAAACCACGCCCGGACCATTCCTAGATGTTATCAATCTAGAATTTTCTCTGTCCTAAACGGATGTTCCCTACAAAATAATTATAGAGAGAGTTGTCTCGCTACATGTTCAAAAACAAAACAAGTTTACACCGTTTCACTACCGCCTAAAGTAGCTCTTGATAGTGTGCAAGTTTGTTTATTTTCTGCAGGACAAATATATTTGTTTTCTGTTCTATATAGCTACTTCTTAACAAACGTCTGTAGCACTTGTATTCAAAAGCCGAATCCTCCTTTCTGTGTCTGCATTGAGTGTCCAACTTCCACATACATATAAAAATATAAATAATGTATACATACATTCAGATCTCAGTCCCGATCTGAATCGATTGATCTTTACTGTAATACAGGTCTTACTTTTGCAAATCATATTCAACCTTACCATGGCAGCCATCGTCATCTCGAGTCTTACCTTAATCTCATTTCCTGAGTTGCCATCATCACATATTTGCGACCCGAGATATTTGAATGTGATAGCATCTTCCATCTTCTAGTCTGTGACCTAACCGGATATTCAAGTAAACACTCCACATTTTGTATATATTTGAATAGATTAGGAACATGACACTAGCCGGATTATATAATGCTCAGTACTATTTTTTTATTTTTTCGTGTTCATTCGTCCACACCTGCAGATTAGCAGTATGTAGTGCGGAGAACGAAAGCGTTGTGTCATGGTTTACAGCTTGGGTTGAACTATCTACAACTTTCGGCCTGAAACATCCGACAACAGCAAGGCTTGTGGATTTCTTTGACATTCTATTGGATGAGACAGCCTACCAAACACCCAAAATTACCTTAATCGTATCCTTGCGATGAGCATGAGATGTAACATTGTAGGTATTTTTGCTCCCTTTTCTGGTCCCGGCAACATATAGATGGTTAATAACGCTAATATTAGTCGTATTCTTATATTCTCGCTGCATACAATTTTTATTTAGTAGTGTCCTAGTTTATAACTATAACAAAGGCTCAATATAATGTAGTGGATTGACTGTATTGTACTTGGGTTACATAACAGGTACTCCGTTCCTTTCAACGTATCACGCAGCCTGCTAAGAGTGACACTCATAGCATATAACTTCCATAGCTTCATAACTCTGGGGAATCTCAGTAAAAAACTGTATAAATTGTGGCCGGGCTTCGAACCCGATACCGCTTGAGCACAAAGCTAACGGCTTCAAACCAGTACTCCAGAAAGATCCTCGGTGCATATCGGCTTATATACATGTTTTATCAGCTCCATTCATATAATATTCTTAGAACCAGATTTACTATTTTTCTATGGTCAGTACATGTACACTCGCTTAACTATTTGACATTGACATAGATTAGTTATGAGGATATCAGGTTCCTAAAGTGTTGGAGATAACCCACTATAATGGACATACTGAGACTACTATAATACGTGCCCATGTTCATTGAATGAAAATAAGCAAGTACTGTGATATCGATAGATAAAACGTATGCTAATACGGACACATGCAAAATTTTGACTAGAACGTCTTCAAAAAAGCGAGAACAGTGGGCAACAGCCACTCACGGACATAAGTATGACTGTTTCATAAATAAGGGAAAGTTCCTAAAAATGAGACTTTCCACTCAGATTTTGTTGAAGTACTTAATTATCTACTTTTGGGAAAACCGTTAAAGTGAGTGTTATACATTTTCTGTACTGTTTCTTATAAATAATTGTCGTGTCCTGTCTTCTAAAAGGGGACCAGGTGATGGTTAGATCATTGTATGATTGTGCATGTATTAGGATATCTACTTTAACGGACACAAGAGGCATGTAAGGGAATAAAGAATAGTAACACTGTTGCATACCATACTTGTCACAAGTGGCGATTAAGAAAGTTTGATAGAGTTTGTGTCAGACTAGCAAACGCAAAAAATCGCTGTCGTGCTGTAAACTATGATACAACACATTGAGTTCCCTAGACTGCACCCTGCTAGTCTGCAGGAGAACGAACGCAGAAGAGGAAGAATATAAAAGAAATTCTGACAGAGAATGATTTATCAATTTGTGTCGATAATAAAAGTAAGCCACGGGGGAGACAACACAATCCCAGCAAAACTAGCAAACTGTCAGACGTGAATCCATGCTGTTCAATGTTCGTAGATTGCAAAGAAGAGTATTTCGAAAAATTTACCACTGTTCTAAGGACGTGATTAGCTCCAAATACAGTTTTAGATAGACTGATCTGAGCTAAAATAAGCACTTGTTATCGCAATAAATAAATTGTATTTTTTCTGACGCCTCATTTCCCTCTTTATCTCGTCTACAAAACGACTCCTTTATCTGACCAGTCTGTTCTATGTATGTAATATTACCTTAACCAAATGTGATAGCTCACGAAATAATTCAGAAAAAGCTTTCACACTGGTTATAGATACACGGAAATGGAAGACTCCCCACTAGGCCTGTTATTGTATTCCTTTCTGGTTCGTTTATGAAACCTCCTGAAAGATGATTTCTGATTACGTCAGATATGTGTGTGTTATCATCTATCTTCTAAACCAATGGGAAAACTCTGTAAAAATCGTTCTGAAATTTTGTAGGAAAAGTAGTAATAAGTTTTATAGTTTACAAAAATAGATAAACCATGCAAAGAAAAAAAAAGAACACTTGCCTCGACTTCACAAAGTCTTTCGCATATACTGGGAGGGACTAGTCGATAATAACGATAAATAAGTAACGATGTAATATACTGTACTTTTACTTTCGTTTCTATATCTTTTAAACATTTTAATTTACACTTAAACTTAAATAATTCAAACTTACACTCGAACTTACACTCAAAATTACACTCAAACTGACATTCACATTTACACTTAAATTGATATTCCAGCACATTTAAATTTACAATCAAACTCACATTCAAACTTACATTCATGATAGCATTTCAATTTACACTCAGTAAACTTCCGTTAAACTTATATTACAACACATTCAAACTTACATTCAAACTTACACTCATAGTTACATTCAAACTTACACTCACATTTACATTCAAGCTTACATTCCAATAAATTCATTTTTTATTACATTCCAACACATTTAAAACTACATTCAAACTTTCACTTAACTATTAAACTTAGATTCAAACTAACACTAACAATAAATCTTAAACAACACTCTATCGTACACTTAAACGTATACTCAAACTTGCATTCATACTTACATTCAAAAGCAAACTAAAATTTATATTCTAACATTTTAAATCTTATACTCAAAAATGCAATCAAATTTACATTTAAACATATATTCTAACTTATAATCATACTTACATTCATACCTATATTCAAACTTACGCTTAAACTTATATTCCAACATTTTAAAACTTACACTCAAAAATACAAGCAAATTTACATTTAAACATATACTCAAACTTATAATTATACTTACATTCACACCTATATTTAAACTTACGCTCAAATTTACACTCGAACTTATATTCAACTTTACACTCAAACGTACCATAAAACGTACTTTTCAACATATTTAAACTTACATTGAGATAGTATTTAAACTTACAATCAAAAGTACAGGAAAAAGTACACTTTAATTTACACTAAAACTTACATCAAAATGTACATACCAATACATTCAAAGCAACACTCAAAGTTATATTCCAACACATTTAACTTTACACTCATACTTAGACTAAAACTTACATGAAAACTTATATTCATACTTACACTCAAAGTTACATTACAATAAAGTCAAACTTACATGAAAGCTTATATTCAAACTATTACTCTTCTTCTTCAGCGATCATTCTCAAACTCCCACTGGGTCGCTTTTGCAGCAGGACAATGGTCCAACTAGATTTCCAGCAAGATGTAGTCCAGAAAATGGAAATTCGATATGTCGCCGTTTTATTGCGCCAATGGTCCGACACAACCGTCTTCGGCGGAAACTATTACTCAAATTTACACACCAACGTATATATATATATATATATATATATATATACAAACTTCAGTTTCTTAGATGGCTAATATTATTTTCTTATAATACTGAGTATTTTGTTGATACTTGTGTCACGTGTTTTTATCAGTTCTCGTCATCAATATGTGCCATCTCCGCATCGACGGGTGGCGGAAACAGACCTCCAACATCTGTCCTCTTGCCCTGGTGGTGCAGCCTGCTAACAGTTAGCCTGTTGTTATATGTAGCGATGTTTTCATCCCACTTGTATCTCTGCCTACCTCCTGATCACCGCCCCCTCAACTATTCCTTTCTGTTAAGACTTTAGAAGGTGTCTATCTTTTTAATATGTCCAAAATATTTATTTGTTTGAATTGTGTTTCATATATTAGTTCCTTTTTTTCATTATCATTGTTGTCATAACCACTATACTTTCTTCTCCTTCCATGAATATCGCCTTGTCCTTCTATATATCCACATCTCTAAAGCATCAATTATGTCTTATAATTACTGCATTAGCCATGTTTCTGAACCATACATTAATTTATAATATATGTAGCACTTTATAATTCTCATTTTGTATCAATGTTACACCATCTTTTAGTTGTAGATTGTAAACATAGTTTTATTGTCACTGCTTTCTGTAGCCTTCTCGTTGATTTATGTGCCTTCGCTCTCAAATTTCCACCTGATTCTCTCTTTTAGCAGAGACTCATCATCATCAGATGCCATGCTGGATGGCTTAGGCGATCATGACTCTCCACATCCCTCTGTCTCCAGTATTATGTATCAAGATCCTGTTGTTTCCATGCCGTGTCAGGTTGTCAAGCTGTCTAATATTGTCTCACGTTGTCGCCCACTGTCTCTATGAGCAGAGACTACTACGAGTATATTTCTTACTTTATTTCCAGCAGATGAAGCCCAGAGAACGGATATGTACTATGCTACCATTTTATTTGTTCCAATGGCCTGACACATCTGATTTCGGTGGCGACAAATAACACGTTAAGTATTTTTACTACCTCTGCTGAACTGTGGAAGTCTTTTAACATAACACTAGCTGGTCAGATATATGAGAGAAATAATTTCCGTACCACATGATGGTTATCAACTCATAACTATTCACTATAAACGTTCTTAACCTTCTTGCCGGTAGAAGGTCACATCCAACAGTTATATATTCTACTTCAGCATTGTTTCTGCGTTACTTTGACCCTATATGGGATGGGACAGGCAACTTTACCCCCACAACCTATTTAGCCGCCTCTTACGACATGTATGAAGTGTAAACTTTTGTTAGTGCATGGGTTCCTGTGAAAGAGTGAAGGTAGGCTTTATATGGGCTGTGGAAATAAAGGCCGCTTTCCCATAGCAGGCGCTGCGACATGTAAAAGACGGATTTTGATTGTACCTCTGAAAGACAAAATCCTGTCCCAACCGTGGATTTAAACCGATACCTCAAGTGTCTGAGAATGTGGCTCTAACCACACAGCCATGCGCTCCACCAAATTAAACAATGTTGCTATTCTTTGCTCCAATTTCTGACCACGACGACACATGGGAATCATCCTACAAAAACGTGTTTATTCCTTCCACATTTGAACAACAATTTGTTTTTTCTACTATTCATATTCTATTCTTGACATCAGCTTCATTTCATTTATCACCTTGATGTATTCATTTCATATTTCTAAAACCTAGTTTGAGAAGTGTTGAAAAAAGCAAATCCAAATTTATTTTTTTACAGTCTGAAAGAAATTCAGCAGCGACAAATAAATATAATGACTTAAAGCTTTTTAACATAATCCTTCTTCGATTGGTTAAGAATAGCACTTAGTTTTAAAACACAAGTTTTTTCGTAGTTTTCTGAGAACCAACAGCCTATTCGACTTTGTGGAATAAATACGAAACATAAAATTAACAATATACAAGACATTTTCAACCTTTAGGTCTTTTTCAAGAAAATGCAAAACATTTGAAAAAGCATAACAAGAAAATGAACAAACAATACACATAGTAAAACACTGTTACTATCACAGAGGCACTAGATGAATGAGCAGAATTAAGGACCACAGACATAAGGGTACCAACCTAAAAAAAAACGATTTTTTAAGGTCCTACATAGATATATCATCAAAGGTGCAGGATTTCCTTTTGTTATTGCTATTGCTGCTAGTGATTTTACTGTTGTTGTTAATGTTCAGCTGTTGCTGTTTCTATTGTAGTTTTATTGTAATTATTGTTTTGCTGTTGCAGTTAGTGTTGTTGATGTTGCTTCTAGTGTTCATATTGTTGCTTTACTATGTTATTACTATTACTGTTGCTTCTGTTGCTGCTGCTGTAACTGATATTGGTGTTGTTATTGATCCGGTTTTGTTCTTATTCTTGTTCTTTGCGGCCTGCTGTTATGGCTGCCACTGCCGTTCTTTTTCTGCTGTTGCAAGTATTGTTGTGTGGCTGTTGTGGTTGACATTATTGTTGAAAAAGTGATAAACGAAACTACATGCTTTGGAATTATATGACATATACTAAGCTCCTGTTATAAAACACATGTATATAAATATATATATATATATATAATATATATATATTATAGAGAGAGAGAGAGAGAGCAAACTTATATATATATATATATATATATATATATATATATATATATATATATATATATATATATATATATATATATATATATATATATATATATATATATATATATATTCTAAGTTACTGTTATAAAACCAAAATTACTAATGCAGCAATACCATCAATAACATTAATTTACATTAATTACTAATAACATCAATAACATTAATTACATAAATAACATAAATAACATCAATAACATAAATAATATCAATAACATTAATAACATCAATAACAATAACAATAACAATAACATCAATGATCAATAACAATAACAATAACATCAATAATCAATAACAATAACAATAACATCAATAACATAAATAACATCAATAATCAATATCAGTAATATCAATAACAATAACATCAATAATCAATAACAATAACATCAATAATCAATAACAATAACAATAACATCAATAACGTGAATAACATCAATAACATTAATTACTAATGCAGCAATACCATCAATAACATTTATATATATATATATATATATATATATATATATATATATATATATATATATATATATATATATATATATATATATATATATATATATACTAAGTTACTGTTATAAAACAAATTTACTAATGCAGCAATACCATCAATAACATTATAGATGAAATTTAAACTATTGCAAAATTGATCAGAGAAAAGCAATCACAATAGATTCAACTAAGCAACACGTGTGCTACTGGTAAAGAATTGGAAGCTGGACATAAAGCAGGCTTAAATAAATCACGACTAGACCTGATCGGGGTCATTTTTAAGAATACATTATTAGAAAGTGTGACATGGTATATGTCACGCAACCATTTATGCAACGGTTTCCTGCTCTTTACAAAATGGCTTTTAGATCTACTAGTTTGAGGAAAGATGACCAAAGAGATAACTGTCTGAATGAGTCAGTCAATTAACACTTTCTTTCATTTCAGGCGGTTCTTAGCGGTTATATTGCTTTTCTACGCATCGTTTCTAGCTCATGTTTTTTTTCCTAGTTACTTTCCCGAACATCGATTTTTGTTTTCCTTTGATCAGCCATTCATTATCTAAGTTCCTCTGATCAACCACTCCTTATCTACTTTCCTCTGATCAACCATTCCTTATCTACTTTCCTCTGATCAACCATTCCTTATCTACTTTCCTCTGATCAACTATTCCTTATCTACTTTCCTCTGATCAACCATTCCTTATCTACTTTCCTCTGATCAACCATTCCTTATCTACTTTCCTCTGATCAACCATTCCTTATCTACTTTCCTCTGATCAACCATTCCTTATCTACTTTCCTCTGATCAAAAACTCCTTATCTACTTTCCTCTGATCAACCATTCCTTATCTACTTTCCTCTGATCAACCATTCCTTATCTACTTTCCTCTGATCAAAAACTCCTTATCTACTTTCGTCTGATCAACCATTCCTTAGCTGGTTACACTCAGAGATGAAATATCTGAGAAAAGCTACAGGAATTACCATAAGACATAGATTTGAAAGGAAGTCATAAGAGAAAGAGTAGGTGTCATATCAATTCTACAATACATACAAAATCAACACATGCAATGGTTTGGTCATATGGAAAGAATGTAATAATTCATTAGTTTATAAATCATATATGAAGAGAGGAGAAGCAGAAAGAAGATCCAGAGGTAGACCTTGAGTACGCTGGATCGACATTACACGAACACCAAATGGCATTATCTGAATCTGCCAGAAAAGCGAGAACAAGAACAATGTATCTCCCTCAACACTCGTAAAGGGTAAAATATGAAAGAAATATAGATAGATAGAACCATTACCTACCTACTAGCCTCTGATCAACAATTCCTTATTTACTTTCATCTGATCAACAATTCCTTATCTACTTTCATCTGATCAACAATTCCTTAATTTCTTTTCCTTGTTAATCATTATTTATAACCTTTTCTATGAGAAACAATTTCTTACAGAAATAGTGGTCAGTTGGGATTATCGATAACACTAATGAACCTGCTTCCAATGAATTATTAATTTTCCCTCTTTATGTAAAAAAAAACCATTATATTAACTGTAAACTTTTGAGACCCAAAAAATGTGCATGTACCTTGCTTTTATAGCCACAGTAGATGTCAGCAATAAATACTCTTATTTTGTTATAGTTA